>QMIH01000098.1:475295-489698 GCA_003987875.1 Clarias batrachus
TGAACTTTTCCACTTGTAAAAATTAAGCATAAATATTGAAATATTGAAATGAAAGATGTGCTGTCTGCAGATTTGTGCAGGAGGGAATTTTCAGGTGAGGGCGGGAGAATAGAGGGGGAAGTATTGCTTGTGCATCAGTAAACAGCTCTGGCCTCCTCCCAGAACCGACAGTTATGGATAGGAAGCATTACCAGCCATGGTAATTAAAGGCAAAACTAATACAGGCTGGAGAAAGAGGGGGGTCTCATCCTCAATCTCCATTCATCATGGATTGGCTGCATCACAGAGCACATGAATTAGCCTGTGCGTCTTCGTTCTGCTTCTAGCTGCTTGTGTTGGTCTACATTCAAAGCTGGCCTGTTTTTTGTTTTTGTTTGTTTGTTTTGTTTTGTTTTGTTCTGTTTTAAACAAAAATCAATGCTTTGGAACCAGTGATAAAAAGACATCATCACCATGTCAAACGGGTTAGGCTGAAATTCCACTTTTATATATATAATGCAATTGAAATCATCCGTTGTCATGGGAACAATATGAGTTCTTGAGATGGGATAAGACTTCCTAACATGATTCTTTTAAGCAACGTTGCCGGACAACACCTGTAATAATGGTCCGATTCATACGGGATAAGCGATCTCCATATAAATTACAGACATGGAAGTGTCTGCATGATGTATGTTTCTGCTGCTCACACAACACTCAGTGCATGTTCATTCAAGTTGAGTTCAATCAGCAGTACGATACATGGGCATAAAATGTATTTAGGCTTTAACTGTGCTAGGATAACAATAAGTTATCTAAAGCCACCACAATCATCACTGTTTTGACTCTATTTAAATGTCTACAATATTTTGTTATTTGTCATTTGAAACTCAGAGGACTAGTCTGGTTATATGGTTGGGTTCTGGTTTTGGCACAGAGAACACTTCCTGGTATGTTTCCGAAATTAAAACACCTTTTTCTCCAGGATATAACGTATATTTCCAAAAATGCCAATTTGAGTGGGATACATATATATATTAGCATCTGATGTATTATTTCAATGGGTATTTTATAGAAGATAAAATACTCTGGTGATAAACTGTTGATAAACTGTTTCTGGAAGAACAACTGAACAATCTTACCAATCGTGATTAAACCCTTGTGTAAAATGGTAAATATACTGTACAGTAGTCATTTTCACAACTTTTTTTTTTTTTCATTTTTTATCAGTAGATCACGAGAATCAAATATTTTAAAAAGAACAAATTTGGTTTCACTTGACTGAAAAGTTTATCCAGGTTTATAATCAATTGTTCTATCTTATGCAGTGTCACAAGTAGTAGTAGGAAAAGTGTGCAGCTGTAAACGCTCCGGCTGAAGATTGTCGGTGTATAGATTTTCTATCAGTGCCCAACACCACATTGTTTTTCTCTTCCCAGATCCAAATAAAGCTGAATCCATTCCACTATTATTTCTATGAAAGTCCTTCCTTTGGTGTCCCCATGGGAAAATGATTGGAAATTGGAGAATATTAATGAAAGTATTTCTCATTTCGCATTCCGCAGTCTGTCTAAACATACAACATATGCTGAAACAGCATGTCTATAAATCATCTATTTTGGGCACACAATGGTCTTTTAGGCATAATGAACTGAATATTTGAAATGTGTATGCGGTAGCTTATCTAATTTGCTTCTGAAACTAGACCATGTTCTACTCACTACTGTCATGAGAAGCAAATAGTGCAGTCATCATCATCAGGGCTCAAATCGTTCACATATCTGCCAGTGACACAATCAGTGTCCCAGAGAAATAGCACCTGTGAAAGCCCTACAAGACAAATGCACATCTCTCGATGCTATGCTGTCTGTCCCAGTACTAATAGTAGCTCATTTCGTGCCCCTTGTCTACAGCTATGAGAACAAGGAGATGTGTGTCCGAGTCTGTGCGTGACAGTAAAAAAAAAGCCACAAAGGATTGTAATGTTGCCAATAAGCTGGGTTACATGCTGAGGGAGGGAGAGAGAGAGAGAGAGAGAGAGAGAGCAAGTGGCCTGAGACAAAATGCCATTGTGGCATATTCTACATCATGTGGAATGACATAGCTTTGCCAGGACCAGTCACCTAAGGCATCAGGACACACACACACACACTTTTACATCTCTCAGCACCATGTCAATACTTCCACTGTAAGTGGGACAGCAGGAACCCAGCATGTCACATTAGTAAAACATGGACACCGGCTAAAAAAGGGAGAGAAAGTGAGAGAAGAAATAGAAAAAAGAGAGATGACAAAATTTCAATATTAAGAATTGAATCAAAATTTATTTTTAGTTATTAGATTCGTCATGGACAAAATATTTTGTAGCTTCAAATCATTTGATGTTAATAAAGACATAAGTGTAAGTAAAAAAAAATATATATATACAGTATACAGTATATAATAATAATAAATAAAAATAATAATAATACATATTCAGTAATTACTTTAGGGGGGTGTCAGTCCATTGCAGTGTACCAAGAACACACATTCAGACATTTGTTTAAATCTAAAGACAAGTTATCACAGACACCACATCTACCAGCATGTTTTATATATATAGCTTTCCATGGATGTCTGTTCAGATTGAGGTTGACAAGCGGATCAACTACATTGAATTCTTTGACTGCTGAGCCCCATACATGGCACAGTGATGCACTGGGTGTTCTGATACCTTTGTATCATGGCCAGCATTGACTCTTTTTCCCAGCAATTTGTTTTACATTCCTTTTCTGTGAGATCAGGCTGGCCTTTGTCCCCATAGGCATACAGTAGATGAGCCGTGCATACCCATGATCCTGTCCCCAGTTTACTGCTATATAATTGATTATCAATGTTATTCAATTCACCTGGCAGTCATGTTTAGTGTTGCGGCTGATCGGTAGGTGAATAATTATAGAAACCAACAAGTATTATTATTATTATTATTGTTGTTGTTGTTGTTGTTGTTGCTGTTATTATTATTATTATTATTATTATTATTATTATTTGAATATACATCTGAAACATTACTTTTAGACTTTATTCCCCTTAAATACAAATGTTATGAAATATACCAAAGACATATACAGAAATGCTCATTACACAAATTACACAAATACATTTATTTCTACATAATTCTGATACATTATTATTTATCCATTGCTACTTCACAATCATATTCGTATGATCTGAAAAATGTGAAAATATTCAAAACACTGCCCCATGCATGGCTTACATTTCTAATAAGGGCTAGCGTGCATACACTGCATAACCTATACATAAAGTCCTGATGATTAATTTTTAATACTGATTTGTTGGTGATTGTTTGACTTATTACAGACTTTGAATTGTAGTTTTACTCAAACTGCACAGCATAAACAATTGAGAATCAAGTGCACAGGACCATCTGTGATTTGTTTATCCAGAATGACTAATATTCATTTAGTAGTTGAACTACATGCAGAAACTGTCTCTATAATCAAAAAATCTTGATTAAAACAACACAGGCATCTTTCTGATATTGTGAGTCTGTGGGATGAAAGACAAATGAAAGACAGCTGTTCAGAAATAAGGGGAAGAGACAGTAAAGTGAAAATGTGGCACAGATGACTTGAAAGCACGTTTCTATCCATATGCCTGATTAAATGCAAACACACACTGGTACGTACACCCACACACACACACACGCGCACACACACACACACACACACACACACACACACACACACACACACACACACACACTGGATTACAAGTAGAAGGGTCTAACCCAGGGTGCCAGGAGCAGCTGATAAGGGGAGCTTCAGAGCGAGACAGGGGAAAGTGAAGACGATGGAGAAACTGATATGCGCTGATCTTCATGATAAGCGCACCCGACAACTTGTGACCAGCATGCTGTTAGGACACTAATTGCCCATGAAAGGTGACCTGGGGCAAGGCAAAGCAGCTCAGCTCCGCTAGCCCAACATGATCCCTCTCGACAGCATACATCCTCACATCAAACCCCAACACTCTCACCCTGACACCCACAACTGCGCACCGATACTCCCCTGGCATACACGCAAGAAGGCTGGGGGGGAGGGCGGGAGGGAGTGAGGCCGACAAGAAAGGATACAGAGATATGAGATGAATCGCCCTGACAAGTACCTACTGGTGGTTGAGATGATGTTGAATCTGTCTGGAATAGAGAAAAAGCGAGAGGCATCTATCCTGGAAAAAACGATGACAAACCGGGAAGGGTTACTCAAACCGTGCAGCTGATCTGAAAAGGACATTCAGCTAAGTAAAATACTGTGTAATTTTGTATTTGTTGCTGCATAGCCTTAAGAAAATGAAAGAAATTTCTCTATGTGCTGTTTGCATCTGACTGTTTCTCAGGATCAAATACACCTCATGAGTTTTACATAATTCAAAACATAATTGGATGGATGGTGCCAAAGAACATAGGTTTCAATTAAAGATGTGCAAAAGAGATTTTTTTTTTATCCTGCTTCCCTTTATCCTTCCCAGAATTTCTCCCTAATTTTAGTCATGTCCAATTCCTCCCCGTCACTAGGGGGCTCCCACATTAGGGCTACTACTGCCACTCAGTCAGGAGGGCCGAAGACTATCACGTGTTTTCTCCGAACTGCCAGCTGTCCGCCAGCTGTCTGCTCCTTCCGCTTGCACGAGTTCACAGACGCCCCTGACTGGCTGTAGAGCCGTGATTAATGCGGGAGCACTAAGTACCTTTCATCCCTCCCCTCTGAGAGAGCTCGGCCAATCAGCTCTCTCAGGGCCTCCGGCTGCGAGAGGTTGCAGCATCAACCGGGAATCGAACTAGTGATCTCCGRATGATAGAGCAAGCACTTTAYCAATGCGGCACCCTGAGGCCCTACTATAACCTTTTTTTTTAACCTTGTTTTATGTCTTATGATAAAAACAAAGCCTCATTTGAACCACCCTGATCTTGACCAGACAGTTACGGAAGATGACCTTTGCAGTTTTACCCAGAGATATTGAAAAATAATTCTTACATATACCACTTACTATACTGCTTTATCCGTATACAGTGTCGCGGGGGCCACTGAGTAACAATTATTTTACTGTGACAAACTGCAAAGTGCACAAAAAAAACAACTTAAAAATTGGTTGTTTATGTAAAAACCTCAGCAGCAACCTTCTTTCCCCTCTCATCCATTCCAACMACTCAGCATTCATTATTAGCAGTATACTAAGCACCGGCCTGACCATCTGTCATCATCTGCACCTGTTTCTCACTGGTTCATGCCTTAAATTAGGAGGTTTATGGCTTATTTCTCTGAAACTAAAAAACYTGCCAATAAAGAGAGCCAAAAAAAATCCTTCAGGAAACCTGRAGAATTATTCCTCAAGGCTGCATTAAAAATACAAGAAAGTCTGGCGGCTCTTTGGAAACAAAATATGAAGAACTTAACATTTTTCCATTTCCTCACACAGGTGATTATACTGAACAATTGATACATTTGGAGAACCCTAAACCTGAGATAACCTTAAAGAGAGAACTGACCAGTAACTACAGTATGTACAGTATATGTTTATATGGTATACATGAAGGCTTGACACAACATGTCAAAAATATACCCACACAAGATCAAAATTAATTTGAATGGAATTAACCACATTAGACTATTCTAGTTCCCAGATATTGTTGAAATATAATGCATTTTGATTTTGACCTTGCTTTTCAAACCCCCTGGACTTATGTAGCGCTGCAGTTATTTCATGGTAGTGACCTGAGCTGTCAGAGAGAGAAAGAGAGAGAAAGAGACTCAGATAACATTCATAAGGACAAATTAGTGAAAGATTCAGGAAAAGATTTCTAATAGTTGGATAATCCAAAAGTAAGAGGATGCTTGTGGCCAGTAACTACAATGGTATACCWAGACAAACACAATCAACAATAGCATGGGTATAATGAGGAATCGAGTCACGGAAGGAAATAGAGTGAGCAGCTTGCATGGAGCTCATTTTGTGTCAAAAGCATATTATAAGATCTGTAAACAAAGCACTAAGCAAAAAGATGGCAGTCCTTTCACAATGCCTTCTCTCCCACTCGTTCCTTTCTGCCAACATGTTTCTGAGTTTTGACACAGTTTTTTTTTTCTTTCTTCACAGTTCTTTAGAAGCAAGCATACAASTGAACTGTCTAATGATAAACTGGAAKTTAAAGCAACAAAACCATAGACTCATACAGTAGCTGTGCAAGAGAAGAGCCATCACTCTAAAGTTACAGATAATATAAATAGGAATTGCATATTAAACTTAGTTTGATTTGCCAACATCCATTTTTTTTAAATCCCGCCTCATATTTTTAACTATTTTGGTTTCTGACCTTGTAGATCTGTTTGCCCTTGTGCCCACCACCTYTACCACAAAGAAGTGATTACTGAAGATGAATGAATGGTAGTGACGTTGAAACATGAATTGTAAAAAATGGGAAAACCCTGAACAAAGTGAATTTCAGACAAACATTYAATGACAAACATCAAGATCAACTAAGATCTTCTGTATATACAATAAGATCAATAAGATTGTATATATATATATATAAATTTTCTATGATTTTCCTAGCTGTTCTTGATATGTGTATGTGTTATTTGATCTTGAAATGTGTGTGTGTGTATGTATGTGTGTATACTTGTACAGTATTTGTCATACTGTTCAATCTACTGTATATAGAACAGTAAAAGGCCAAGTCCTTTAAAAATCCAGATGGAGTTGTAGTGGCACATAGAATCCTACAGGAGTACATCTCACTCTCTCCTCCTCTCTTCTTTCACTTCTTTTGCACTTTCTTTCCATTCTGAACAGTCTCTCTCCCCACCCAAATGTCAGAGAAGCCAGGTTGGTCCATCCATCTCTGTGCAATCCCCCTGACACAAGAGAGACATGGCAACTTCCAGAAATATGTCTCCCTGTCTTTGTATTGATCCGGCTGGTCTCTGAAGAGAGTGGATCTCTTTACAGTGTGGAGCCAGACTGCTGGAGCCACAGGCCTGTGTGTCTGCTTGCTCTGGCCCTGATGGCTAAACTGGAAGGAATCTGTCCATACGTCCCCGTTATTATTAATAAGAAGAAAAAAAAAACCTGGACTTGACACATAAGGCAGTGCTGTTTCTGGATATCTTTCTCCAAGTGAGTAGTTCTCAAAATGAGTAAAGCCCAGATGGCAGATGATCGGATGTTAGCACTCGGGAGATTTTGAAGACGATGCCTGTTCGCTCTCYACACCTCCTCATCACCTCACTTTGTTTTACATTAACAGGTTTTGAAAATGTCTTTCTTTCTTTCTTTTTTTGCAAAGAGAGTACAAAAGACACTTGAATAAATAAACAAACAAAAGTGGCGAAAAAACACAGCTTGTGTTAAAATCTCCGCAGAGCTGTAAATGTGACTCATTTCTCTCGTTTTTTTTTTTCTTTTCTTTTCTCATGTCCTCATTTTTCCCTCCTCATGAAAAGTGCTATTTGTCAGGAAATTAAGAACTAGTTGAAAAGTGTCAAGTGTCACGGTAATTAAAAAGACAACTCTGGCCCTCTCCTCGGGTGAGCATCACCGAAGACATTAAGTTAACAAAGTACAGAGCGAGTAACAGCTAGGGGAAAAGTGACAGTTATCTGCTAAATTCATAAATGTGCCTTTTTGTATAACAGTAATCATCATACTTCATGCTGTCATTTTCCATTTTAATTGCTCGCCCCGGTGCCTCGGCTCAGGGAAACCGTTGGAACCCCCACTGAGCCCAGTGTGGAAAGAGAGAGACACGGAGAGAGAAAAGGGATGAGAGAGAAAAATAATAAAAGGTATAAACAGCGACAAGAGAAAATGAGACAGAGGTGGAAAAGGAAAGGGAGAGTAAGTGAGCGAAAGAGGAGGGAGAAGGAAACAAACCGAGCCGATTTGACGCTCCATTTTAGGTCACTGGCATGTGAGCTCTTGACAAGTTAATTTTTTGCAATTAGACTATTCTGAGAACAATCGGAAACAGGGAGGTCTTCAGCGACACTGCTTCCCTGTGTGTGCCGAAAGGAACGTTAAATTACACTAAAGATAAATACACAGAACGTGAGCTATAGAGTTTGTTCAACAACTCCTAAGCAGTGTTGGAATGGTAATACAGACTTAAACCATTATAAGAGTTTTAGGCTTATATCATGGATCAGGAGTTATATGGACGTACAAAAAAAAATGAAAGTGTGGAATAACATAGGGTCAAACAAACTCCGTCATTTCTTAAAGTGGAAATATCATAGCAAAATATAAAACAGACTCTTGTAAATCCGTCTTCCAGGAAGAGCTGTTCATGATTAACTTCTGCTTTCTGGTTAGAAATGCTTAGAATCAATCAAAAATGTATTTATTGTCAATAAGAATTTAGTCAAGCACACTGCAAAATGTGACACGGCAAGCTACAGGTWTCATTTTAGCAATGTCGAAAGACAGAAGAGACAAGCTGGTGAGTGTTTACTGCAGGCAAAATCAATAAAAAATGTGATCACATTCTTTAATAATTCTTTAATTAATTAGTATTAGCAAACTGCTGTGTTATAAGAGGAATAAAGCACTTCATGCTGTTTTGGGGAGGTAAAAGTGACWCTGTGTTGCTTAACATCAGTATGAATTACTAAGGATAGGTTTTTTTGTTAGTTTTTTTCTTTAGTGTTTTTTTTTTTTTTTTTTTTTATGATTCATTGTGAAATTGTATGTTGTTCATTAGCATACTGCCCTGGTGTTTGAGAATACAATAACGTTGTTGTCAAGGGGTTTTCAACTCCCCTAACGGAAATCCACTGTAATGGTTCCCTTCTYCGAATCCAACTCACAGAGCTTGTGAAGTGTCCGAGCTGAATGAAGCATGTTGCGAAATAGGGCCTTAGGAACTGCACTAAAAAACGTTACTATTGTGGAATGTATTTTGTATAAAGTTGCTTTTTTAAATATGATAAACTTGGATTTGCACTTTTACAAAAAAAAAAAAAAAACACTCCAGAGTTGCAGCCTGCAGTTGAGTCTCCTTGTTACAAATCCTTTGGATTTTGTTCTAATCTCATGCTGTGATCTCTAGCCACGTTGTTGGGAATGGGCTCATATTTCTTCCCCACTATCTTGTTATTTCTATAACCTCATTGCTAGCCATGATGGATTCCTCCGAGCAAAACATTACCGTGAGGATCCTAAAATGATCCAAGGTTTTGTCCCAAGAACATTAGATAATGTTCAGTAACTGAAATTGGTGCATTTCCGTTTTCCTGTGGTGCGGTTTACTAAAACAACTAAACTTTAGCTTTAGGGTTCTGTCTACCTTTATCTTTCGCCAGCCAACAATAGAAGAACATAATAAGGAATATAACTGGAAATCAAGAATAAGTTTTGTATCCTGGAATGCACCATTAATATTCTTTGATGATTGTGAAGAAGTGTTGAKTAGCCTTTTTTCTTACAGACTAATCATGAGCGAACTAAAAAATGTGAAACTGGCCAAAAAATAAAGTAATAAATAAAATAAAAGCACATCGTTCTAATGATTTATACAACAATTTGAATGAATAAAAATGTTATTACATATAGGTTAAAATTTTCTATATATATATATAGATAGATAGATAGATAGATAGATAGATAGATAGATAGATAGATAGATAGATAGATAGATAGATAGATATAGATATATATAATTATTATTTTATTTTTTTTTTTGCATTTATTCAACTTTAAAACTCAAAGCCAGATTGGTATTTAACTTTCATTTGAAAAAAAGGAGTGTATTAAAATGTAGGGCTCACATGAATACAAGATTCCTCCATTGAGTCCTGCTATGTTCATTTACTCANCCTAGAAATTCTTCCGTTTCTTTGTTACTGTCCATTTCTCTCTCTCGCTGCGTCTGAGAGTGTTTTCAGCGGCGAGTCTCTTTTAAATGGTGCTGACAGGCCGAGCTTCCTTCTCTGTTTAATTAAGGAGAGAGAGGGCCATGACTGGATTGGGCTGGCTGCAGTTGGTCCAGTATAATGGAGATAATTAACTTACCCTCATCACTTAACTTCAAAGGTCCTCAAGACTCTAAAGGAAAAAAAAAAGAGGGAATCAGAGACATGGAGTAGATTGCGGAGGGAGAAGGAGACCGTAAACATGAAAAGGATAGCCCATGTGAGAGAGATAATTGTCTCGTTATTTACCTGGGCTGAGATTTCCATAAGTGGGTAGTGCATCCTAGGGTCATCAGAAAATCGGAGTGTGGGAAACAGAAAATACGACGTTTTTATAGTAGGGCTGTAAATCTAAAGTATACATCCACATTTACACGAACGCACACTCATACAGACAAACACCCTCCCCCTATTTCCATCTTATGAGACAGGTAATTACTGCTTTTAACACTGTCTCAGCTTTCCCTGAGACTGAATTTCTTCAAATGAGCTCAGATGGAATGAAGATCATGACCATACACACCCACTTTTTCCTCCCGCTATCTCAATTTCTCAATATTTTTTTCTTTTCTCAAATGCATGGGTTAATATATACAATTTAGATCCCAAATCCTAAAAGATAAATTGAAGAACTGATGCCAGCATCAATTGAAGGGTTTTAATAAATTGAGGCATCAAAGAACGCTTCGAAGCGTGTTGATCTGCTCTGGTTGGAGATGTAAAAAGAAAAGAAGTCTTGATTGTATTAGTGAAAACCTCTGGCACAACTGGTACAAYCGGTAACCCATTTTTTGGGGGGGTTAAATTCAGATGATTTAGTAAAGCTGTAGCTAAGGAAATGGAGACGCCCTGAGCATGACTAGCCCACACACTTCAGCGGGTTTAACCATGGTAAGGTTAGAAGCCCAATTTTCAAAGACAGAAAAATTGAATGAGAAAACGAACTCTCCTCCAGTCTGAGCTGAAAATCAAAAGGGGCACAAGACACAGAGACGCGGTCTCTCTGAAGGCCCTAATTGCCTGAGGAATAACACTGGCTGAAATGTTGTTACAAGCCCGGCTGTTGATTTAAGACCCCGGCCATTATGGGCCAGTCTGTGTAGAAGGCTGAGTGGCTGACCCCCCTGGTGCTTTGATATAATACCCAGTCACCAGGCATTTAGACCAACCTTGCCCCCTCCTTACTCCCCAGCCCTAAATGAGACAGGACCGTCAATTTGCTACCCCCGTCAAAGGGACCAGCCGGCCCCTTCTACCATGGCTGTGCCAACTGCCACTTGCTGTGACATCATGTGGCGGCTAATGCCATTGCTGTAATGCAAAGCCACATGTTTTAGGCATGTTGCCAAATAGGAATACTCTACATTATTATTTAGAATGGTAAGAATATAGTGCGCCCTATTTTGTTTGTTTGTTTCTTTACTTTTTTGCTAAAACAGTTCAACGTGGCATTTGGATGAGAATAAAAAGAGACTRTGGATTCAACTAATTTGTCATATGCACATACAGTATAAAGCATGCACGTAAGCAAAAAGTCAGGTAAGAAGCTTGTGTGCATGTGACCAGCAGAAGGCTATGAAGATTGCAGAACAGGGAAAAGGAAAAAACATATTAACCCTGAACATGTGATGCCGTGGATTGCATTCATATGGTTCATTCATTCATCCTTAGTACCYACCTGGGCAAGACAGGTGGCTTAAAATAGTTTATGTTTTGCAGTTTTTCTGCAGTTTTTGTTTTGTTTCTTTGTTGTTGCTTTTTTTKTTTTTTCAAAATTAGGAGAAATGAAAATTTAAAAAAAATTATGAATAAAAACAATATTTGCCTACTAATTTAACTCCAATAATTAAGTGCAAATAAATGTGAGGACAGATTTGAAGCACTGAACAGAATAAATAGTGTCAGTGTGTTACACCCCTATTCTACAGTACATATTCTAGAGCTGTTTAAGATGCATTTAAAGTTGCAGCTGTGTGCTTGTTACTTTTTGTCAAATGGAAGATGTCAAATCCTCATATATATGATGTAGAAAACACTGTTTCAGCAAAAGGAGGAGGAATAAAAGAGAATTAGTAAGATAAGAGAAGTTATGGGGAAAGCAGCAGGGAGGTGAGGAACAGAGGATTTGAGGAATGGGAGATCAGAGGTGTAGGAAGGAGGGGTGCAGCAATTCACGGTGGATGAATATGCGTGTGTGTGCGTATGTGTGTGTATGCATTTATATGGTGACACTTAGTAAATCGTGTTGGACAGGAGCGGGCCAGGCTGAGCTGCAGCGGCGTGACGCGGGCTGATGCACCGTGCCGGCCTGCATTACTCTCGCCAACGCGGCTGCATCTGCGCGCTCTTTACTTCAATGCAGCCAACAGCCAATCACTTCTTCCACTCTAATTACCAGGCATGTAAACCCATCACTAATCCAAAAATGCAGCATGGCACACAACGCGGATAGGGAAAGGGTCAAAGGGTGGGGGTCAGGGTGATGTCCAAAAAGAACACCATGTAGGTTTGAACCTGTTGTCTTATTAGCGCAAGACCATTGCTCTTGCTCATGCTCCTCCGCTACCAGCTCCAGCCTTCACCTTGTATAATCCTTGCTCCTCAAGAGAAGGTCATCAGGGTGGCATGTGATTGGCTGAGACTCCACGATGTGGCAAGCATGACACAGCTGAAGTGACAGGCGAGTTCCTTTCAGCCACAACTGGGTAGCGAGCAATAAACAGATGCATAAACAAAAGGAGAGGTGAGCAGAACACACCCATYAGGCCGATTCGCTGCCTGGCCGACACACACAGCTGGCCCAGTCACGGTAAGTTGAAGAAATGTTGTCTTAATGTATCTTCACACACCTTCGCTGTACATGCGGAACTTATGTGGCACATGTCAACTCTCTAGAGGCTTAAAGTCAGTGTGTGAGCACACCAGGGTGGCACCCTGAGAAAACATGGTCAGCTCTGAACAGATGCTTCATCTAACCAAACCTGTCAAATCATACAAAGAACTATTCAACTTAGTCAAATCCTGTATAAAACAAACCACGAGTTTTATTTTATCTTAACATTTTTGCATAATGCATTTTGTTTAAAAAAAAAAAAAGTATATATACTATATATACAGTATGGGCAAATAATATTGCTTCTTACTGGAAATAAATGATTCGAGTAATATCAATGGCAACACAACAAGACTAGGTCAAGCCTTACCAAAGACGAAAATCTCATAATAAAAAATTAATTTGATGATGTTCTAGATAACAACGTGTTAGGTTTTTGGATACAATCAACGCTGAAAATACACAGAAATCATTTAAACAGATGAGACTATGACTCGCAGAAGTTCATGGCAAACTGTTCATCATGTATTTATTCTCTATAAATACATGAGTTCATTTTCATTGCAGTGATTCTTTCTTTCTCTTTTCCTTTTTATATAGTCAGAGGGAGAAGAAGCAGAGCAGGTAATAGTGCAATTCTCTGTGGTACCTTTAATTATCTGATCCATATTCTTTTTGTCATCCATCCTCATAAGTAGGAAAAAATGACTCATGCATCATACATTTAGCAAATAAAAATATTGATCATTAGTAAGTGCTTTATCCTGGTAAGGCTCGCTGTGGATCTGGAGCCTAACCTGAAAATAATRGGCATAAAGTATGAATAATAACCTGGATGGTATGCATGTTCTCATCTAGTGTCAATTTAGAGTCACTAGTTCATTTTCAGTTATGTTTTTGGATGGTGGAAGGAAACCAGAGAGCCCTGACGAAACCCATGTTGGCAAGTGGAGAACATGTGAAACTCCACACAGACAGCTTGAGCTCTGGATCAAACCAGGGACCATGGTGCAATGAGGCTGCCCAATAATAATATTATTTACTTGACATTCCTTTGCTCGTACAGTATTTGTGCTGTGAAATCTATTCCCTACTAAATTTAATCTGTCCAGGCATTCCAAAAACACCTCATTTTCTCTTCAAGGCTAGCGCTGTGAATGTGACACTGATACGCTTGTTAATAATACCTAAACCAGTGCTGCACAGAATCAGCGCCGTGGGAGCGCGTTGAGAGAGCTCAGGCAGTTAGCGCTGTATGACTTTACTTTCCTAAGAATCAGATTAGTTCAGTCCAAAGCTGCTCTTTTTTAAAGGTTCCAACGTTCTGAATCAGTTTTTGAAAAGTAAGTCTAGTACTGGATCATGATTTTCAGTCTGAGCATAAAAGCAGGACCTTATCCATCATTGCTAGCAAGTTAGCAGGGAGACAGCACCAGCTAGTCCACTGCTAGAGCAGTGCAGCCACCAGCAGCATGATGCGGCCAGACAGGCAGGAGAAGAGCTGCAGAAACACCCGCGGCACACTGTCACATTTACCACATCTCATTTTTTCCATGGCTGCATAGCCCTCTGTTTAACTCCTTTTGGCCTTCTTAAGGATACACAGTGTGCCGCGTACTGTCG
>QMIH01000098.1:490307-536037 GCA_003987875.1 Clarias batrachus
TATTATCAAAAATTAATAATTGCCCATCAAAAATGAATCAATTATGTAAAAAAAAAAAAAAAAAAAAAAAAAATCAGAAACCGGAATTCATTTGCTGCTGTGGTATATTTATCTGCAGTCTTTTTTAAAACAGCTGTGCTCAAAGGAGCCAGAAAGTCGGAATTGGCCTGCTTTGTCCATCTAATACAATCAAATACAAGTGCTGTCAGTCCTATACTGGAATTTATCCCAAATATTTAGTTACAACATTGTTTTTGTTGAATGGAAATCTAAAATGTCTCGAGCACCCATTCATCAAAAGTGATGTCACTAAACACAATACTACCCTGAGAAAGTTTACAATAAAACTCAGAGGGGGAAAAAATGTGGTAGCAATGTTGGACAAATTAGTTGCTTGGATCAAAATTTGTGAGTAGTGAGACCAGTCAGAATAAAGCTCCAGCTATTTCATGTCAGAATYTTTTACTTTTTCATCTGGAGATGTTACAGGACTGCTCAAAAAGAGAAAGCAACAGAACTTTTTAAAGAAGAAACAGTACGGCATATAATCATGGTTTGCTAGCCCCAAAATATCAAAGCAAAGCGAGTGCAAAAAAACCTGTCAAATGTCAGGTGCAATTTATTTCAAAATGAACACAAAATTGTTCTCTCTTTTCCAAAGTATGTTACCAAATGAACTTCTAAAACAAGGGGGAAAAGAATCAGAGGAGGGGGAAAAAATATCTGAAGCTCAATTATGAATAATTACAGCTTTTCATTTTCAGCACGATGAAATAATTTGATTGGTTTTTAGACAGGCCTGGCTTAGCTCAAAAGCGACAGGTCCCGTCTGTAGGCAGTTAGCTAACGCAGCACRGGACAACATGGTGGATCTCTCTCAGTGGGGAACGGACCCGTCAGCCATAAATCACGTTAGAGTTGCACCGGGAGGATGTGGTGAGGCGGCAAGGCAAATGGAGGTTCGATGTGACCCACATTAGGGAGATAAAGTAAATAAAAGTAGTGGAGAAACACACTGAAGAGAGGCAGTTGGCCATTTCCATGAGCTCATGAGCAGAAAATGGATCGACAGCTGCAGTGTTTAATTCTCAGTGTGTAACAGGAAGAAAGGAGAGAGAGCAGCATGTTTTTCACAAAACACTGTTTGTGTCCACGTAGGCTTGGAGCATGTCGCTCTCGGAGGAATCAGTTACAATCCAATGTCAACTGAAGGTTTAAGATCCCTTCAAGTGGAAAAATCAAACAGAGAATTATACACTTTAGAGCACTGGCCATTGACCAGTAAAAAAAGACCTACTAATGAGCTGTTCAGGATGACACAGGAAGCTTCTATGTGCTGAACAATCAAATAACTCAGCATGGGATTGTGGGCCTCTGTTTAAGATCACTTTCTCATTCAAACTAGAGCAATGTCAGGTCAGCCTTACAGATGTGAGGGAGCAGCAGTGACCCACGCTGCAGTTTTCTAACATTTAACCACAGATTCAATTAATGGAATATTAATACTCTGTTTTTCCTAAAGATACATTTAAACGCATAGACGTTAAACAAAAAGCATTTAGTGAAAAACATTGCACAAATTGTCTTACTTATTTTCCATACTGCTTATCATGTGTAGAATACGTAGGAATTCTAGGAACAAGCCAGTGGACACACTGGATGGGATGCCCAGGCCATCATCAGACAAAGCATACTCACTCACACACCCAATCATACATTATAGCTCATTTGGAATCTCCAATCCTCCGACAGGGTATGTCTTTGGACTGTGAAAAGAAACTGGAGAACAATAGAACAGACATGATATGCAAACTCCATGTACCGGAGGTGAGATTTAAACCCCAAATCCTGGAGGTGTGACGCCATAGTGGTAAAGTCTAATATACTAATATATACTTTATATATACTTACAATTGCATTATACAAGTTTAAGTCTGACCCTGTCCAGGGTGGTCCCCGCCTCGTGCCCTAAGTCTCCTGGGACAAGCTCCAGCCCACCAGCAACCATTCTGATTACCTAACTGCAAATCATTTACTCTTCTGTAAAACAAAGGAGTTTAACAAAAAGTGTGATAAATACAGACTTACATAGACTCGTGGCTACATAAGTGTGATTTTTTCAAACATCGAAGGTCATGATTTGTTTAGGGTGCTGGATGGATACATAGCACAATGAAATCAATATAACATAAATCAATTTGTCCAAATTAAAATGTCCAAAATGCTACTGCATCAAAACATAGAAGATACAGTAGATACCTAGATGATAGACATGCCCTGTGCTATAATCAATGTTTTTAAAAAGCTTTAAAATATATACAGTATAACAAAGTAAATACCTAATAAAACTTAGCAAACAAAACAGAAATGATTGGATAAATCACCAATTATTTTAGCATGAACAGAGATCAGTGAAAAAAAGCCAATGAAGTGCCTAAGTGGAATGAATGAGTTTGAACTTAGATCAGACAGAGACTGATATGGAAGATGTTTAGAATGAAACAAATGTTAATTAAACTTGCATCTCCCTCACTGTGGCGTGCTGTAAATATCCACAATTAACTCGATGCTTTATTATTATTATTTTTTAAATGCACCAATGCAAACACTACAACGTTTTGTATATTATTCCATTTTAGCCACACACTTAAATTGAAACAGTCTCTAAAAGTGTTCACTCTTAGGAGACCTGCAAGGATGGAGATGTGCAAATAAAATGGCTGATCACATCTTTTTCTGTTGACCGCACCCCTCAAATTCAGCTGAGGGCGTTTGACATCTTTGAGCAAGAACAACAAGGGGAAAATCGCAGAGTATGTAAATGTGACATAACATTTAGTGGAGTTAACTCTAACAGCTTTCTGTTTCCATTTAAARGACTAATCAGCAGAATAATCAGAGTGTAACAGAGGTGAAGGCAAGATGTAGGCTTTCAAACTGCTCTTTCCATCCATAAGGACCATTAATCAGAGCATTACAGTCGTTTCAACTACACTTTATTTCCTCTTAAAACGTACAGTATACATACTTGCAAAGAAAAGAAATACGAAAAAATATAAAATAAAAAGCAATGTGATGGCTGGTGCATTTGCTGCACAATCATTTACTGTCGTGCCATGGGACAAAACCAGCGCTACACAACAGGGAGAAATTAAAGGGCAGGCACCCCTCTCACACTGGCAATCATAACAAAAGGCCTTGCACGGCATTGCAAGCCCAGCAGCCGAGCATCTGTCTGTCTCCTGGCCGGCAAATGTAGACGTTACAACTAAACTACAGTTCCAATTCACCTGCCTGTTTGATGCCCTGCTCTCACACATGACAACACATTGATTTTACTTCTGCCGCCGAGCCGACGTGCGCGTGAAGAAATCCATTAGGCCGACACTTCTTGTTTCCATTGACTGACAGGGTGACAGGCTGGTGCTTTCCACCCTCGTGCATTTGACAGACAGCTTGGCACTTAAACAAGCCGGCAAGTTGCTATAATAGTTTAAAACACTTTCAATTACCCGAGTCAAACAAATTCAGCCGGCCGGGCGCTTAGGTGCATCTCTGCTGGCTCCTGGCCGCATAGCGTCGGCGGATGCTGCGGAGAAAAAGCCCTTCCTGCTACGTATTGTACCTATACTCCTTTAGAGAAGGATAGGCTGCAAGTGCATACATAAATTATTCAGGTTTAATTATGCATCTCTATAAATCTCTTTCTTTTAAGGACATTTACATAACTTTTATGTCACTCTTTCGATTCTACTACTTTTCAATTCAGCTTTAATTGTAGACTTCAGTAGCTTTATGGAAATCCAGGGTCAAGATATAGATCCCTAATCAAAAAAAAACTGAATTCTGTTTCTTAGTGCTTTTAAGAGCATTGTCATAAAGCAGCTTTACAGAAACCTGGATGTCGATTTTTATTCATAATGAGTAAGTCAGTGGTGAAAGGGTCAAACTAAAACTTGCAGAGACAAAAAAAAAACCTAGAGGGAAACCAGACACAAGCARTAACCCATCCTCTGTCTAACATTAGGCTATGTGTTTTTACAGTATACAGGTATAAAAGAGCAAAGACAAACTGTAGTAAATGTATTTACCAGATGTTTAGCTTGAGTAAGAT
Source organism: Clarias batrachus (assembly GCA_003987875.1). Taxonomy (NCBI): domain Eukaryota; kingdom Metazoa; phylum Chordata; class Actinopteri; order Siluriformes; family Clariidae; genus Clarias; species Clarias batrachus. The sequence goes on from QMIH01000098.1 coordinate 494,422, forward strand.
TACAGCAGCAGTTCCAGGTGATATTATCCATTTAAGCAATTTGAGATTTGGGTATAAACCAAATGTAACAGTGGCTAAAAGAAATGTAATGAAATATTTGAATGGTATCTAATTGTCCRTTTTCAATACATTACTTAAATCTGACATCATTGTTACATTTTTTTACAACATTTAGCCTAAAGACCGGCAGAGGCCCTAAGCGGAATATGCTTGTTCTTATGCGTACATCTATGTCTTTGGATGATCTCACATTGCCTTCATGTAAATATCAGCAYGCTAAATGTAAAATCGACGTCAGAGACATAAACAACTTTAAAGCATTCACACTATGATCATGACACATGAAACAATTTATAAATAAATTATTCAATTAAAACAAGACCTTTTTTTATGATTTCTGTCATTTCATAACTAAACAAAATTGTTGAGTGTCCTTAATGGCCAAGGTCATTTCCCTGTAGAAATCACGTGCCATGTTTTAAGCATGGTTTCTGGGCTTTTCTGTGTATTTTTATCACAGGGGATTTTGGGCGAAAAAACCTCATCCTTGTCATTATCATTTAGCCAACAGCTAGCATACTAATAAAACCCGAGGATGGAATAAATTAAAATAAGTACTTGATTAAGAATGTGCCTGCATTTGATGGTTTTATATTTGGCAATGAGAAAATTCATTTCATTACCGGTTTCATTAACTTTTTTTTTTTTTTTTTGCATATACTTTTTTACTCCTCTCATAYGACGCTAACATTTTTAATAAATTTCATAATTGTCATAATAGTGTATTATAAATATGAGAATGTTATCAAAACTTTATATTAAAAAATCCAATAAATACTATTAGATTGCACTGCAAAAACAGAATCGATTACATTTAAAAATACATTTTATGYCATTGAAAAAAAAAGTTTCAACTTTATTTAAACAATAATAAGTGACCATCTGACATTCAGCACATGGAGACTGAAGCAGTAAAACTGGAGTCAAACTAAAAATGTTCATAGAGTGACTTGCAAAATCTCTTGGCATCTCAATTCCTTCATTTAAAAAAAAAATAGAGAGAGAGAGGGGGGGGGAGAATGAGTGATAGCCCAGAGGAAATGGTGCGAGGGATATCATAGTGTGGTATGGGCCCTGATGGCCTCTGTAAATGATATGGGCTGCTCAGCGGTGGATGCTCTCTTCTCTCTTCTGCCATCCCTGATGTAATGACCCGTCCATGCTAATGCCTCCTCAGGGCACTCGAATCCACTCCACCCCCACCTGCCCCACCGCTGCCACCACCTCCGGAAACCACTGTATACACTCCATTACCTTAAACAGGTAGAATACACAGTCTGCACCCGATACTCCTATACAACCGCGTCTGCATGTCCGGGTTTTACAACATTTACCTCAATACATTTAACCAATAATAGTGAGCAAACATTTACTGATGGGTAATTTGGTTGATTTTCCCAGGTTTTCTTGGATTGTTAATCGATAGATAGAGGTACTGTAGACTGATTTAACTCTATTTCTTTATTCGTTTATCATTTTTAAGGCTTCCCTAAGGCTTTTGTTCTGTTGTACTGATTCAGGTTTACAAACTCCCCCCCCCCTTGTTTGTTTGTTTGTTTGTTTGATAGGACTTTTAATGATCATGCTAAATATTGAGGTTTTCATTAAAATGTGGTTTAAAATGTGTTTTTCATGAAATATTTTTTTTTTATTTTCATGCATTTTTTTTCCTTTTATTTTCTTCTTCTTCTCTTTCTTTACTTTACTTTTAATGCAAAATAAGGCAAAATATTCAGCATTGTGCTCCAAAGTTAAGTCAAAGTCACATTGTGCACAGTGACATAAGAGCCATTTAAATACAAATAATATGTGTGTGAAAATGTTAGATAAACAAATTCCTTCCAAAACTTTTAATCCTGTTCCACCCACTGCGTCTCAGAGAGCTGCTACTTATCGCATGTGTGGGTGGGTGAGGCTCTGCACGTGCATACAGTATACACACATATATATATATATAATTTTTTTGTTTGTTTTGTTATTGTTGTTTTTATTGCTGGTTGCACGCCATTATATCAGGTCTCACCATGAGCACCGAGGGCCTTCATCAATAATAATCAGCTTCTTTCCCCAGGAATATTAGACACCAATTATCAAAACTGTGAAGTCACACACTCCTCCGCCCTTGATGTTTCACAAGCAAAAAGAACGATGAATAGATGTTGGGTGGGGACAACAAGGAACAGGACCACAGGTCAGGGGGAGAAAAAAAAATCATAGCAGGAATATCTTTCAAGGGTCTCTTTTTCTCACACAGCCAGCCCCGGCACTGCTTCAACTGAGGAACATGGCATAACACTACACAGACGTCTAATCATCCAATTATATTATTGTTAAATCTCTTTGAATTTTTTGGGCAGGAAGTGTAGTGACATTTAATCATGGAGATACTGAACAGATATTGGCGCACACATACATACACACAAATAGTGGGAATGGAGTAGTCTGATACACCACATAAGAAAAACTTCGCCAGAAATAATAATAATAATAATAATAATAATAATAATAATAGAAAAAAAGTAATTTTATATCTCATTATGTAAAAAATATGTATGTAGGTTAAGACTCTATGGAGGAACAGATCATCAACACACCATCCCTGATTTAAATTACTCGAATGATTTCTCTCCGAAACAATTATTTTCTCAGGATAAAGATGCTGGAAATAGAAGAAAAGAAAAACGGACAGTTCCTAATGAGAATTAGCTGCTGCATTGATAATCAGTGCAGCCTGGCTGATTGTAACACGGTCCTCCTGCACAAGGTTACACCATTAATAGGTGTGTGTTAAAGCGAGCGTCCTGGGCGAAGGCAGTGACAGACAGTGTCTCTCATTCCCCGTGCGCTCAATAGCCACAGGCGCCATGCGGTGTAAAGTGACTCTCTTGCTACGAAGCCCYGTGCGTCCCATTCTGCAAGGCCATTGATTTTCCTGATGAGGATCTGCTTTGCGTTTAACCCGACCATGTCACCTTGGTTTAGAGCACGGCCTCACGCCACTCTGCCCATCGATTCCTCTTTTCTGAGAGTCTGAGACGCTGCTTTCGCTAACCGGTGTTTTGTTCGCTTGGGCTGATGGCTGGAACGAGGTGTGAGTCTGGGATGTAGCTGGAATTTGATAGTGGGTGGACCGAAGCACTAAAGTTTGCACACAAATGGTTCAACAGTTTCCCTGTTAGCAAAAATAATTCCAAGATAATTGTAGGTTTATCCTGCATTCGCAAGCGCCCATATTGAATGGAAACAAATGAAAGAATGTGGATAACTGAGAAGAATGAAGCTGCACGTAACATATGAAAAGCTGATCACAAAGGTGAAATGATTTATATTACTTTTACAGAAGGGAGATGGAAACTCGAACAGAACTTCACATCATTTTGTCCCTTACTTTTGGTGTTTTATTCCATGATTCTCACAAACCATTTTACTATTTTGCTAAAATCAACATACAGTAAGCACCATTTATTTGACGAAATACCGTGTTGCTATGAMACTTAAACTTCTTTCATATCCTAAGGGTGTGCAAACTTTTGACGSTGTATTAAATGTATTTCTAGTTGCAAATGAACTTAAATKTATTTCAATTTCTTTCTGGGTTTTTGATTTCGGGTGAGTGAGACACATTAACAAACAAAAAATCTYTCATTAACCAGTTTGACATTTAACATTAAATCATCTGACTTACAGTATTACACGATCACGAGGCAGGATTAGGAAAGGAAATTAAATATTTTTCATGCACTAGAGTGAGGATAAAAAACACACACACACACACACATTATTTATTCAGTAAGTAAACTGCAGTTCTCTGAGATGAGTTGTCATCCTGACATTCCATCTCGTCCAGAGACGGAGATAAAGCTGACGATTTGCCGAGCGGAGTTTGAAAAAGTGCCCCCTCTGCTGTATGCTGTATGTAAAACAGACATTAATAAAGCATTAAAAGCACAGGTTCTTTTGAATTCACACCATAAACCATACATCTTTCAAAACCAACCACTTCGAAACCAATGCTCTAATTAGGGAGTCGGTTTATGGAGAATAATTACGGCAAGGTCAGCCATTTTACTCAAAGTCACCTTATCAATTTTTGACAAGTCTAGAGAGTGAATTATAAATTCCTTCCCCAAATCTACCCTTCTTTTAAGCTTAAGATGGACAAGAAAGGATAATTACACCTTAATTATTCGTGTTACTCTGAGGTATTTTCTAGGTCTATGTGTGAACAAACTTGGTTTCACTTACATGATGCTCTCAGACTTAATAATTTTTTTTTTTAAATATAGATATTAGTAAATTTGGGATAAGGTTACATCAGGAGGCTGACACATTAATTTTTTTTTTTTTTACAATGGATTGGTTAATTCCACATCATCTCTGCCTCTACCTCTGCCGTTCTTTACAACCCCAGCCATACCGCTTAAATACTACCATATGCAAATTGTGTGCATGTAATTTGCATATTTAAGTATTTAACTCTGCATATTTATTGAATTTAGAAGCCTGGCTGATCATTGATTTATCCGCCCCTGGCAATCATATTTCCATATTTGTACGATTTTAATGACGGTGATAATTCAAGTATACGCTGCGTGTAGTTTTTGAACGATATGTTTAATTATGACCTCAAAGCATCATGGCTGTGCTGTAGTGATGGATCATGGATGAGGAAAGACATCGTCCAATTTGAGTGTGTACAGAGGAAGAAAAAAAAAAGAAGAAGAAAAAAAAACACAACAGACCACACAATACAAGACAAATAAAACATATAACCAAAGCGGCAAAATGATAACACTGAGAGAAGGGAGAGAAAAAGGATGAGAAAGAGAATGAAAGAGAGAGAGAGAGAGAGAGAGAGAGAGAGAGAGAGAGAGAAAGCTAGCAAGGCTGGTAACCTTTGCACATAAACATGTGATTAAATCTGACACTCCTTCACGACAAATTCAATCACAGTTTGAGAGGGATGCTGCTCAAGATGCAGAACCTAGCTCTCTCTGCTCTAACAGGCAAACTTTCACTGCCACATTGCTTTATCCGGGGTGTCACTATTCATGGGTTCCCAGACGGGAGGAGAGGTTAAATCACACACACACACACACACACACACACACACACACACACAGGTAACAAATACAGAAATGTACAAAGCTTCATACTAAATCATTAACAAACAGTTCACACATTCATTTACACACTCCTGATGATGGGTTTTATTTATAATCATGCTTTAATAACACAGAGAACCTTTTACTAATAGCACAAATGTTTTCATAAAGACTTTTGAATCAAACTCTTAATAAAATAAAAAAACAAGCAATATCTCATAATACAAATAAAAAAATATTCAGGATTTTTTTTTTCTTTCACGTTGATGCGCAGCAAATATTTGGCAGCTGACAGCCTCTGATAGACTGCGTAATAAAAATGCAATTAAATGCATGCAAATCTGTTGAAACATATGCATTATTCATACCATGTCCACAAAATGTCATCTTATTGGCTCTCATTAGGCTGATTAATTTTAATAAACCACTACAGTGGGTGGGACACAATTCAAGCATCGTATTTAACAGGTTGAAAACGGTGGACTTTGTTTATGTGTTTTATGTTAGAATATTGTGCCATGGAGTTTAGACAGAAGATTGCATGATCCATAGTAGAAGAGTTTTGTAAATTATTCGTATTAGTAAGTTGTTGTGAAATACTAGAAGAGGATAGAAGACATTTTATGAAATCTATATGTGAGAGCACTCGATTCTACAAACACACACAAACACACACACACACACACACACACACACACGTATATACACTATATAAAGTAAGAATTCTCTATACTATTTTGGTTGTGTGGTTTTTGATTTTTATATATTATTATATAATTTTATATATTTATAAAAAAAATCTTTTTATTTATTTATTTATTTATTTATTTTTCGTTTGTTTCTTTTGTGCCATCTGAGTTGAGGAACAGTGTTTCCACGCCTCCTGCATCAGTCAGGTTATCAGTGGTAACATTTACTTGCTCCTATTCATCCCCAATACACCCTGATTTAAATAGGCCCTTGTGTGCCTCTTATCAGATCTGGCTAGAGAGAGAGAGAGAGAGAGAGAGAGTCCATGCAACCACCTTTGTGCTTACTCATGCTTAAAAGTGAAGTTCTCAAAATATAGAGATTTCTTTTTTTCGAAAACAGTACATTTAAGATTTATTAGCTTTTACTGGATCTATTAAACACTTCTAACCTTCTTTGTACAAAATTCAGTCATATAAAAAACTATTATACTAATTATTTAATTTTGTAGCAGGATATGAATATACAATCAGTGAATTATGGGTTAAATTACACATATTTAAATAGAATTTTAAAATTAAGTTAATAACCTTAGAATGTAATTATAAATTGTGTTTAAAATGACAAGCCATATAATAAAACAAATAATAACCTAGTAATAAATTACCTGAGTGAATTGTTTGTACAACCGAGTGAAATATGAAAAAAATAAATGCATAAATAGAAAAAATTAATAAGGGATGTAATAATTAGGAATAATAATAAGGGATTTAACACTTATTCCGTTATTCCTTTTGTTATAAGTAAATCAGCACAAATAAAAATGAACACAAGTGCACACAAACACACACACACACACACACACACACACACACATCTACGTATATGTATACAGTACATATGTATACACACACATATCTATATTCATTTATAAAAATTGTATACATTTTTAAACAATAATATGAAAAATGAGGAGCTGTAATGCATCACACGTTATAGAAATCTGAGCCGAATGTTGTAAGGAGAAGGTGAGGTGGGGTGGCATTAGCATGAAGGAGGCTCTAACAAAGAATTACAGCTTTCTGCATGAATGTTCATTATAGTATTAGAATATTACACACTTCTCGTCTGCACATTACTTAATGCCTGCTGCGGCGAAGTTTCTGACCAGGCTTCACACATCTATTCTCGCGTGACCTCTTTAGTTTGAATCAGCGGTGCAGAATTTCAAGCACTACATCTATGGATTTATATCTAATCAAATTAATAAATGAGTACAGACTCACCACTCAGGAAAGACAGAAACAAAGGCAAAGAGAGCGAGAGAGAGTGAGAGAGAGAGAGAGAGAGAGAGAGAGAGAGAGAGAGAGAGAGAGAGAGAGACCGCACCTACTCCCTCATTATTATCAGTGCTTGTTAATTTCAGAAGTCTTGCTCTCTAAGTGCAGGTCCTCTCTTCATTAAGAAGAAGCTGTAGGATAGTTCACACTACACAGGCTTTTGTCCTTGCAGTAATTGCCCTCTCTCTCTCTCTCTCTCTCTCTCTCTCTCTCTCTCTCTCTCTCTCTCTCTGTGTCTACCAAGGAAATCACTAGAGACCTGGTCACTGGTCCACTGGGCCTTTACCACAGCCTCTCCTCACCCAGGTAGATCAACAGCATGCAGTACTTAAATAAGGAAATAATTGCTTTTTCTCTGCAGTGACCTTTATACAATTAGCCTAAACTGACTAGCTGATACAATAGGAGTTAATTATGGGCTTTTTTTTTCATCAGGTAGATTCACCTTTGTAAATTTTACACCTAAGATTCTTACTCTTACATACGCTGAAAGAAAATGTTCCACAATTTAAAACACCTTCTGAATCCACAGAGAACATCAAAAAGCAAGCTGACGCCATCTACTGACCGAGAACCACCATACACACTCTAATCAACTCAAACCCCCAACATCTCTAAGGGAAGGTTGCCTTAATTGGGAAATAATTGCATTTAAAAAAAATAAAAAAAGAAAGGGAAAAAAGGACATTTTCATCTCATTGCGTTATCATTTATTTCAGCTTCCCTTTCCAGTGTGGCACAAAGAGAGTCGAGGGGGTGAAGGACTTCAATTAGCCGATATTCTTGAAAGATGTTCTTCGTCTTCGTGGTTTGTGCAAAGAACTTAAATTCATGTAAATAACGAATCTCAATTAGGAACCCGGAAAAAAAGGAGGAGAGACAGGCCTTAGCCAATTATCCCAGGCTGCTGAGTCTCTTGGGTTGCTGTGGCGGTGAGCTGAAGGCTGGTTCCTTGCCTTTTGAACGCACAATAAGCAGAAAGCCCTCAAGTCATTACCAGGATGCTCTCCGTTTTCCTCCTGAGCCGTCCACGCAAAACCGCGTTAAACGTGCAGGCTAGCATTAGGAAATGGCTGCTCTGGGAAACGCCCCAATTAAAACTGCATGGGTTTCTCACAGCTAGTATTTTTTAATGTTGTGAGTTCCTTTTTCTTTTCTTTTCTTTTCTTTTCTTTTTTTTTCTTGGATTGTGTAATAATCAAAAACAGGCAATATTTTCAAAAAATATTTCAATAAAATTTTCAATTTTAACATACAACAAGCCTCCAAATTAGGGATGTGAGGTTTGACAAAAATATTATATCATAACATTTGCTGGGAAACAAATAAAGCTTTAAAAAGAAAAGAAAAAAAACTCCCGACTAAATAATGAATTAGTTCTGAAAAGGAAAAAAATCTCATTTTTTGAGCATAAAATATAATATATCAGAACTGGAGACCCATTATACCAATTGCTTCTGGAAATTGTAGTTGTTATTGAATAAATAAATAAATAAATAAATAAATATTTAAAAAACAAACATGTATCTTCAAAAAGTCACATAATTTTTCACAATATTAATATCATGAATATTAATATCATATGACCCACACCTTAGCCACACTATTCCTAAAGTCTCAGAAAAGACATATGGACCTACTGTATACTGGTCCTTGTTGCTGCTGGTACCATTAAGGCTTTATATTATATGGCTTTTCTTGAGAAGGTGTATATGATAACTGAATTAGCTTTAAACATACTTTAAAAGCTTTAACATTAGTAGTACTTAAAGTTAAATTAAGTTTGTGAAATTATTTTAAAGGCTCACTACATTTATGCTTTCAGGTAATAAAAAAGAAAAATGTGATACCATGTCAGAAACAGGCGAAATGAAAGTTTGATACCTTTATTTCTGAGAGTGTAATTCTGAAGATCATCGCATATTTACAAGGCGAATACTTTACACATTAAGCTCCTTCTCCATCGTTTTCTTTACAGAGTGTGGAAGTGTGGAAGGCTTGTACTGCATGTGTGAGATTGCAGTTCTCAGACATCATGTCTGTCTGACCCAGTAGGTGTTACAGGGTGGAAGAGGACATCAATAATCAGCTATTAGACTGAGCAATCAGATGGGATTCAGATCTTCTCCAGACTTCTTAACCTTTGTGCGTGCATTTTCCTAGTTTCAATTATCCACAAAAGAGAAACCTCTAGGAATTCAGAAAAGCAGCTTATCTGATCTGTATTCCTATCTATCTGTTTTTTCACAGCACACAAAGCGGAGTGACACTTTCTTTGTTACTGCCACTTTTACAGGAAAGGGTTCCAGCTGTGAGGATTCGTACCTGTAACATTTCAGCTGTTTTTTGCTCTTGAACACGAGGTAGCACAATCAGTAGAAAAGAAATCAAGTAGGCACTTTTTTTTGACTGTATGTTCCGTTTTTTCCCCCCCTCTGGCAAGTCATCCTCTAAGAAATATAGTATTTTTTTATCACGCTATATACTGCATTTCTGAAATCTTGTGTTGCATTATATCAAAAGATGATTATATTTCCATTCTCCATATTAAATACTGTAAACAAAATTTTTCCCAGTGTCCCACATTACCAGAATTTATCTTACACTTATAATAACTCAGACATTATTGATTGCCATTAACACAGAATGTAGACCTCAGCATGAACCGTACGATGCGAGCCCACGCCTGTGATTCATCTCTGCACACCGCTCAATGAGATCATCCCGGTGTGGTCAGAGCGCTGAATGGAAATCACCGGCGTTTTGTTGCAGTGTTTATTTGCTCAGGAGCGCATCTTTAAACCAGCAGGACTCGAGTTCCTGGCAGCAGGTGTGCTCTTAATTGTGGCCTTTTGTGATTAGATAACTGCCGAGGCTAAAATGGTGAGACGAATTAATAAACACACCCCACTTACAAGCTGTTACTACTCAAAACAGCACACCTTACTCAGGATCTCTACTTAAGACAGATGTGCATGAAGCTAGTTTAAATGTACAAATAAAAAGGATAAAATAATAAATTGCCTATGATTAAAACTTTGATTTAAGACATTAATAACACAATTACAATGCATTATGTAGGATACACAATACCTTACAAGACTGGCATCAACACCTTATATGGAATTAATATATAACTTCATCATGTTATATTGCACTTTTATACAAATTATCTGTGAAATATGATACAAATCTATTATAAAGCATTTATTATTAGTGCTAGGTATTGAAATACAATTATATTTCCATAAAAATTTTAAAAAACTTGACATGTATTATGTAGCTTATACATTTTGTTGTCGATGGAATTAAGTACAGGTAGTTTGCTATAACGGATTATAACATGTGTTCCTATGTTATACCTGTGTTATAGCACACGTCTATGTGTTTTCATGAACAGAAATTATAATGCATTATAATACCTGACCTTCTGAAGTTATATACACATGCTTTATATGCTTCAAGGGTAACACTTTCTATAAAGGCAATGTTATGAATACATTCAAATTACAAATGTTGTTAAAAGTTCAAAATAGTTATTCCACAATATTAAAATGCATTTCACTGTACAGAGATTATAAGGCCGTATGACTTGTTAGCATTTTTTTAACACATTATTTTGAGAAACAGACCCATTAAGACCTGGTTTTTAACAAGTAACTGCATCTATATACATATTTAAGAGTAGATTATTGACAGATCATAACATATTATAATCTTGTAAGTTGTATATGTGAGCTAATAGTAAAGTAAGACCATTTGAATAAACTGTTTAAAATTATTCAATGTCTTTTCAACCACCGGTTATAATGCAACAATATTTTGAACATAGTCATAATTCGATATAGATTCAGTCTTGAATTGGTCACAAATTCATGCATGTGATTCATGCATACCTCCATGTTTATACAGGATTTATCAACCTTTTTTTGCATTGGTAGATTTGAAATTAACTAAATGATTCTTTTTTTAAACCTTGATACCTTGGTACTTACCTCGGTTCAATTTTATGATATGTTTTAACATATTATGCTAAAACGTAATATACTGTGTATGGAGAATTCAGATCACATGGTTTAAATATATTACTTCTATACAATGTAATTATGTGCAAAATAATGTTCAGCCATTATATAGTGAAACATAACAGCGTGCGCATGCACTAAACGTACTCTGAGCCAGATATACAGTATATAGTAGAAAGACATAATAATATTAACTGTTATTAGTATAGCACTGGTCCTACGCCCAAGGACACTCTGAGAAGAAAGAAAAAACAGTGACATCAGCGAGTACAACTCCAATCCAAACCGAGTGGAGTGATCATTAAAGCTGAACCCGCTTCTTAGATTAATCTTATTGCTAAATGGGGATGTATCTCCATCTCTGGCTAAGCAGGATTTTCTCACAAGCTTTATATAGCCCTTCATCTACCTTCCCTTTGCTCTCTTTCCAAGTCTCTCGTACTGTCATAAACACTCTTTCCTCTTTCACCTTGCTTAATCCTCATTTCCTGTCCATTTTTCAGTTTCTCTCTCTTCCATTTGCCATTTTTCTCATGTTTTATCCTCTCTCTCTCTCTCTCTCTCTCTCTCTCTCTCTCTCTTTCTATCTTTCCATCTTTCCCTCTCTCTCTCTCTCTCTCTCTCCCCTCAGCAGCCCTTGAATTGAATGCACAAATTACATCCCTCCACCTTTCACTCCCACTAAATCTTTCCTTTTTTCCACTTTGCTGAGCCTGAATATTTTATTCCTCCCATCAAATATGCATCCCATTAATTAAGTTAAATTACTCTTGACTGCCAAATATCCTCTGCCGATGACTGTCAACACAAAATGCATGGCTTTGAACTTCTAATGACATGGCCTCACTCGCAGCTGAGTTACAGCCTTCAGAAAAGCGTCCACGGGCAAACGATCAACCCCCTTACTCTCTGCCAAGCTGCAAATTAAGTGCCGGTTTCTTTTTCCTCTGGCTTTTTTAACAAGCTCACAATGGATGACATGCATGCTCTTGACAAGCAAGAACTTCCATTTTAATTATATACCTTTTCCTCATCTTTTAATTGCTGTTGTTAATCAGTCATTAACTTCTGCCGTCCCCCCTCCCGAGCACAAATCCTAAATCAACCCGCAGCACATCTCAGCTCCATAAATTCCATCGCTCCACTGCGTGTGCGCGCTCTAACGTGTAATTTCATTTATTTTTAAAACTGTCATTTTTCCAAACAGAGGTATTTGTTATTTGTTCTAAGGGGGGTTGACAGTAAGGGGATTTTAATCATAACTTGCATTAAATTATCCGTCTCCGGATCTGTCAGGGGGATAAATTCAAGACGACACTAAGACGCTGCTATTGAGTAATTGTGTTCTGCGCAACACTAATATTACCGCTGACTGATTCCAAACAATGGTGATTGAGCTATAGGGCTATTTGCTTTTCACCCTCCCTGGATAATTCCAACCTGTCCTAGAAGCCAAAGGATCTCCATACAAGTACAGATACAGCACTGACAATGGGCCTATTTGTCTCTCCTCCTCCCGAAAGGAAACAGATGTTCTGGAGAAGCTGACTAGGAGCAACATGAGCCAAAGCACTGCTTTGAACAAGCCCATGGCTTAGTGGGAGGGCTGCACTGATATGATATGACAGACAGGGATGGGGCCCGTTGACAACAAAAAGAAAAGGTCTCAGCCCGCACTGTCTCCATGATGGTTCTTTTTAGAGCCTCAGAATAACCTAATACTCCACCCATGCACCACAAAAAGAATGAGTTAAAAGAGAAATCTTCAATTTCGCCCACTTTATGGCTCAAATCGAGATAAAAATGCACAACAAATGTGCCACCGATATTTGTAACAAAGGCACCACAATTGAGCATCACTAGATGACTAGTTGGGCATTTTTATGACTGGGGGCCATTTGTGTCCCACTGATATTGCATTTATAGATATATATTTAAAGAAATTGTAAAACACAAGTGAAGTGACCTTTTATAACAACCTGTGTATGTTATAGATATTTAATTTTAGTTGTTTATTTTTATTTTTAAAAAAATTGCACAACTTTTCTTTTTTTTATGTATTCATTAAAACCTGTTATGTTTGCATTAATATGTCAATCCATTCAACAACATTTTATCATGGGTTTTATGAAGTACTTTGCCTCATTCACATTGATATTATGATATCAAACATTGAAAAAAATCTTAAATCTTACACTTCTTAGCACTGCAGTTGTTTTTACACATTTCCACAGTTTAAGTGATGTAATACGTAATACTGCATCAAGCAGGTCATTGATCCATCACCATCACTACCAACTAACTGAAAATCCTGAACATAACGAGATATCCAGTTGAAACATCATAATGTACACATGATCGTAACGCTCCGCTGTACATACTACAACTAATTACAATTAATTGCAGCATGCTCCTTCAGCACAACCTATACTCTCCCAAACAAACTATTTCATACTGCATAGCTGTGTTCATTTTGTGCCACAGTTTTTCCAGGCAGCCTATACCATGATATTTTTTCGAACGCACTTCAAACATGTAATTATAATCAGGCAGTTTGCTGACTTGCTGTGACAACAGTACTTTAGTCATGCTGATATGAAAGCGCTGTGTCGGCTAACTAAATATACACACCCAGTGACATTGTGGTGTGTGTGTGTGTGTGTGTGTGTGTGTGTGTGTGTGTGTGTGTGTGTGTGTGTGTGTGTGTGTGTGTGTGTGTGTGTGTGWGTATAGATGTGTGCATGCATTTCACAAACTGAACCTTTACTAGAGTATACACACTTAGCTAACTTAAAATATATAAGGTTCCACTGATACTCTTTGAATAAATGAATAGAATAGAATAGAATAGAATAGAATAGAATAGAATAGAATAGAATAGAATAGAATATATAATACCATTATTTAAATAGATAGATAGATAGATAGATAGATAGATAGATAGATAGATAGATAGATAGATAGATAGATAGATAGATAGATAGATAGATAGATAGATATGGTGCACTTGCAATGGCAAAAGTATTAGGACAACATATGACATGTGATGTCACTAATTATTTTACTTTCTAAAGCCGGGGTGTCAACCTCTGCATACAACTGGCTAAAACAAGGGAATTCTCAAGGAAATTGTGAACTTCTGTGGCAAATCTTCAAGGAAGCACTCAAGAAGGTATATGTTCGAGTGACACCAGAGTACTGCAGACGGCTTTTTGACCCCATGACTAGACGGATCCAGCAGAGATCAAAAAGATTAAATATTTCATACTTAAAATTAATTACTGCATAGAAATTTCTTTGCACAAAATAACAATTTATGCTCATTATATTGGTTGTCATTATTGATAAAACATCAAATTTAATTTGTGTCACTAAACTTGTGGCCTCTATGATATATAACACTCAACATTACCCATGATCCATGTATCATACCTAATGAAAGGATTGTCCAGCATTAGTAACAGTAGTGAGCACTTTACGGTGCTGGTCTCTGATGTAATGTGGAACCAATGTTTGGTTCTACGTTAACATGCTAAATACATCTTCTAGTAATCTCTTTCCCTCCAGTCTTCCATAAATAACCTGAAATATACCTAAGAGTGTAGATCAAGGACTTGAAAGGATGAAGGCGAAAGAAAAACTGTACTGTAATTTGTATGAGTTTTTAACCATATTTGTAACAGATAAATGCACTGGAGAGAAAAAAAAAGCAACAAAAAGCAAAAGAGCATGAGCATGAGTAGTGTTGTGAAACAGAAGTGTGTTGTCTAGACAAAATATAACCTCATCTGTTTTGTTAAATGAATTATGCAAAGCGGGATCCCAGCTTCTCGTTGGTTAAAAGTAAATATTTAATATTCATCCTTGCACTCTGAAATTATAGAACACTTGTCTGTGAAAATTGCCCATTTTGGCCAATTTGGTGTGTGCCCCTGAAGACTTTGATTTGGATGTATTGAGCTTTTAAGTCCACGGTGCTTTGTAAGACTCTACTTGTTGTACTCTAACCACAAATAAATGGCTTTCACAATTAGAGGTTTAAATAATGTAGTGGCTCATGCTCGGTCTTATGCAGGATTCGAAAGAGCTTTCTAATGCACATAATGATTAAGTGTAATTCAAATACCAACTGTGTTGTTCAAAATCTGACAGGCAATAATTTGCTCTATTATATTGTGCCATTTAATTGCCCACTACCGACATCCTTTGACATGTCATGAGGCAATGATTTACAATTACTCTAGCAGTGAAGCTCAGCAAATGACAATATAATCATCTACATATCCCCTCTCATCTGCTGTAGCTAGTAAGGCAAGTAAAAATAGTTAGCGTCGTAGTTTTAACAGGATTCTATTCGAGGATTATAAAAAATTACTGCAGAGGATGAGGTTTAACAAAAGAGTCCGGTTAAGAAGGCTGCTGTGGGATGAGAAGGGAATCACTGTGATTTTGACTCACTGTCAGGAAAAACACACACACAATAGCTGATGATGAAATATTACCCATGTCAGACTTTAATCTTAATGGGGGGGAAAGCAAAGTGAATAATCTAAAAACAGACTTGAGTCATGCATCCTTGGACATTAAAAGCATGCACTTTCTCAAACTTGATCTAACTTTATCGCATCAACGAGGAATAAGCACAACAGCTGAACTCAAAATGCCCAGCAGATCCATGCAGTATTTATCGTCTGCACGCAGAAGTCAGAAAAAAATGACCGATAAAAAAGAAAGCCATCAACTACATCCAGCAGAGGCGAAGGAAAGGGGGGGCAAAAAAAAAAAACACTGAATAAAGTTAAAGTATCCTGCCCTAATTTGAGCTGGGAAAGCTAGAAAACAAGTTTGTTCCATATTAAACCAATGTTTCACAGCGTTTAAGGAGCTCATGCATAATTTAGTGGGTACAAAAACGAGCACAACATGGTGGGGGGGTTGGTGGGGGTCCTTAGAGGGAAGCCAAGGCTGCTGAGTGCACTGCCTGCTTTAAAATGATGGAGGAGAAGAGGGGATTCTCATTAAGTGGCTTCACTCCACCCCGAGCAGCAGACACCAGAGAGAAAGCGCCCACTAAAATCACCGCCTCATGTTTCCCCATTAAATATGAAGAATTGCGCAATATGTGCAGAGAGGCAGTTTGCCGGGGTCAGCCGTCGCACCGTTTCTGCTGTATCTGCAGGTCATGTTATGATGACCGACTTTACCCGCGTTCAATCAAGGGCCCTCTGTTTTAGGAGACAGAGCGGGGAAATTATAACAACACAAGGCAGGGGGACTTTTAATGAGGAAAAATTAGGTTTAGGGAGGCAGCGTTGCGCTCAAGGAAGCCAAGCGGCTTCGTTTGCATGGTGGGTGAAGTTGTCAAATGTGGCAGCAGCGCAAAGTCTTCGTACGTAGTTCACCTCGTGACGTTGAGCTGGAGTCGCAAATAAGCACCTAACAACAGTCAGATAGAAACCACTACTAAGAAATAGAAGGAAAAAACAAGACATGCTGTTATAGAAAAATAATCCATGATGTGATGCGCCCAAACGAAAAGCTAGAAAAAGAGTTGGTGAAGGTGGCTGTTAGCTGAAAATGGCACATTTTATTCTTCATAAACCACTAAAATGAGTAAATGGTTACATTTTCAATTAATTAAAGAACATATCATGCTTTTTTCACCCCATTTCTAGTTATATTTAATGCTGTTGAATAATAGTCTCTTTGGTGTTAAGGTTCGTAAACAATAAAATGGATTGTATTGTTACAGATGAAGCATGTGGAGACTAGTGATAATGACTCTTTCCAAAAATGCCGAATACACAACTGCACCATATTAATGTTTACACCATATTTAATGTTCATGTGAAGTGTCTGCAAATACTGATCGATCTGTTCTAGTTTTTACTCAATTAAAACGATATCTTGAGCATATTCCTAAAAACCTCCCTGCCAGAGCCTCTTAGGAATAGGAAATCTTTCCTATCATGATTTCACCCTGACCGTGATATAAAAGCTCACAAGAAGCGAACGCTGGCACTATGCTAATGTTCAGAGCCATAAACCCATCAACCAGCACTCAACATGGCTTTCCTTTGATCTCAGTCATCTCCGAATTCACTGCCTCCTGTCCGACCCCTGTAAAAACGCTGACCTTCAGCCTCGTCCTCCATTACGCGCAGGCCTTCTGGGTGTAGGCTTTCAAACAGCAGGAGTTAACCCAGTCATTAAGGAGATGTAGATGGGTGTCGGTGTTCATGCCGCATTCCCTGTCTATGAGCAATGGCAGGAAGATGGTCAGTCTAACCGGTTCCTGACTGTCATTTGCATTTAATAATCAAATGTCACCGAGTGGAATGGTCTCAAGTAGTGGATGTGGTACTGCAGGAAAAAAAGTTTCACTACAATTATTCATTCGTTTTGAGCTAGACCTATCCAAATGTGCAACGTCGGGAGTTTTGTGAAGGTTAAACACTTATTAATAGCATCAGTGAAAAAGCAGAGTTCAAATTCAACACAGGAATCATTGCGATTTTGTTTTGTTTTGTTTTGTTTTGTTTTGTTTCAATAACTCCACCTCGGTTTGCAACTTACAGTATTAACACACCAGTACAGCGCACAAATACAACAAAATGGTGCATCACAGAGTTTAATTCATCCATCGACTAATTGGAAGTGGACATCACAGACAGTCACCCTCACTGTCTCTCTTTCTCTCTCTCTCTCTCTCTCTCTCTCTCTCTCTCTCTCCTTCCCCAGACAGTGAGAGTAGTGCAGCTCTAAAAGGTCAAAATGGCCGACATTAATCAGATCGCCAGATCCGCAGCCCTCCCCTTCATCATTAGTGCACTAATCATGGAGGGTTTGGTTGTGAAGAGGTTTATTCCTAATTATTGTCATTAATAAATCAGACGTGTCAGGCCTGTCGGGATGAAAGAGAGGGCGTCTCGGCCCGCCATCCATCAGAGTGCCCGAAAGCAGCGACTTCAGCCATTAACAGGCCTCAGAGACACACCCAGCCGAGGCCTTGACAGTTCCCCCGGACACGTACACACAAACACACAACCACACATGCTGTGACTTTATCAACAAAGGGAAGACATCAGAGAGAGAGAACGCGATGAATAAAAAACAAGAAGAAAAGTGAAAGTGGTTAGTTGATTGGCGATTTGACAGTCATTGGGGAAGCGGGTGAGATGAACATCGCGATTTTAGACCCTACATAGTGTAGTTTAGACTTGGGATTCCACCTACTACCATGTGTTTAAGAGAGGGAGACCAGAGAACCCAGTTGGTTTGTGTCTCTGGGGAATCATCAAAGGCTCTATGTACAGTAGAACCCTACAGTATCACAGAGGCTTTCCATTTTCAAGTAAAAGCATAGAAACCCATTAATCATGTTTAAAAAGCTAGAGTCTGGGACTGATGATGCTTGAGAAGGCCTCTCTATTCTTCTAAGCTGCTTGTGTACATGGTCACATGACTAAGTTTCAGTTATGGCAGTACAACCCAAGTACAACAGTAAAGCACTGTACAAACTTCTTTTTAAACTTGTATTGGAGTATTTCTCCTGAAGTAGAAGAATGGATTGCTCAGTTAAAATTTTGTTTAAAAAAAAAAAAAAAGAAGCAACCCTTAAATATTCAAGAAACCCCTTAAAGGTGTGTTAGCAAGTCTCCGCAGATGCTTCAGTGCACATCGCACATATTGCACCTTCTCCTAGAGCGATGAACACCATTCTTCCACAAAAAAAAAGTCATCCTGGAAGAGGCTACATGTCATCAGGGAAATGTGATCAGTCAGATGCATGTCCTTATACAGTATTGTATTAATTTCTTTAGAAAGAATGAAAGAGAAAGAATGCGTGTGGTTTGTTCACTGTCACAAAGGAAACGCATCAAATCCTAACGTGCTAATGAGCATCGAGCTGTTGAGTCGGGTCATTTAAAAGCCCAAACACACACACACACACACATACACAGACCCACACACAGACACAGACACAGAGCTCAGTCAGCATTCCAAATCTGAGGCTCTGTGAGCGCCTGTGCATGTGTTTCCCTTGCCACAGGGAGTGAGAGATGGAGAGAGATGTGACATCTCACTGCTATCACATCTCATCAAATTAAGGGAGTCCATTCCACTTAAATGAGTTCTGTGAATCTGAAATTGACCATTAATGCAGTGTCATGTTAAATTAATACTGTCATCCAAATTGCTGGTATGAATCTTTCACATTTGAAACGCGAGTGAGAATGACTTATTCATTCCCTACTCTCTCCTCTGATGTCATCCCCATTAAACACAACCAAGCGAGCTGTCTCCGTCTAWTTGTATTAAAGCATTAAAGAGGAACTCCACTCCAAAAAATGACGAAAAAAAAAAACAAAAAAAAACAAATCAGATCACCCAACCTGATTATGTGAGCTGTAGTTGGGAGATCAGTGAGATGTCAGAAGGTTTAGTGAAAATTAGAACRTTGTCATGTTATAATACTGTGTGTGAATGAGAAGGTTGAAGCGTGAAGGCTCACTAATTCGAACAGATACTGTACATCAGAATAGATGAATGTTATTCAGGCATGTCCACATGTTTTCAATTATTTGAAATGAAGCCCATAAGATTGAATTCATTTTAAGATTTGGGGATTTTTTTTTTTAATGTTGTGGCCATCTTCATAAAGAATTGATACAGCAGTGACAAATCTGCAGTCGTTTCCTTTTACATTTCCTTCTTCTCCTTTTTTATTTATTTTTTTTTAGAAGAAAAGCTGATCACTTAGTCTTAGAAGCACTTTATCTTTGATTAATCTGTGAGTGTGTGCTGCTAATTAAACTCATCTGGAAGAAAGCCATCCCTGTAAAATCCAGAGGTCTTTCTCTAGGTGAATCTTATAGAATTTTATCATCTGTTGTTTTCTTTATCTCTTATTTTTATACAAGGTTATCGATAGCAATTTACCTACACTATAAAATCAGCTATGATTTAGAACAAAATAAGCAAGTTCTTCTGCAGGCATCTGAAATATGTTTTGTTGCAACAAGGAGTAAAATGTTGATATTCTTTAGATGATTTTTTTTTATCATTATTTCAGGTGAAAATACAAGTTTACAGATTTCCCCCTCCTGCATTAATAATATATATAGGATTTAATCCAATGATACTTCTAGTGTTTATTGCAAGCAAAACATGAAGCATAGGAACTGACAAGAACAAGGTTGCGTGCCTTAAACATATTCTGTTCTGAGCTGAAGAAAACAAAACAAAAGAAAAGTGTGAAAACCCAGACATGTAAGGTAATATGTAATTTTAATGATTCAAAAATCTTACAAAACATATTATGTGATTTCTTTTGTTTGTTTGTTTGTTTGTTGTTCTTTTATTTATAATATAACATGAACATGGTTTTAAACCTAGGGAAGAAAAGCCATATTTTGAAAATCTTAAGATAAAATATTAACACAGGGCTTATTGTCTTTCTGAAGCATTCTTCTTCATATTATTTGTTGCAAATCACAGTAACTGAACGAAAAGCTGTTACTGCAATGAACAAGTATTTGTCTCCATCTAGTGGCCAAAGCCATAAACACCCTAAACACAATGAACCTGTTTATAATTTTGTTAAATCAAGCTACTTTCAAGCATGTGTTTCAAGCTGTCTGTTACAAATATGTATTATTTACTCATCTTTGATAAACACACATACATACATACATTTCATTCATAAATACATTCATAAATACATACATACATACATACATACATACATACATACATACATACATTCATTCATACATACATGCATACATACAGTACCAGTCAGAAGTTTGGACACACCATCTAACAGTTAGATTCTAACTGCATGTTCTTTCCTGATTTATATTTCAATGCTAAAGGTATCCAAAATATGCAATAATCTCCTTTGAACAGTTGATACTGAGGTGTGAGTCTGCTACTTATGCTAAATAAAGCCTTTATAACGGCTCTAATCTGAGGTGCTGAGGCTGGTAACTCTGAAGCAGAGGTAAGTTTTGGTCTTGTTTTCCTGAGATGGTCTTCATGAGAGCCTATTTCATCAAATTAACTGTGTGCAAAATTGCATGCGAAAAAAAAAATCACATGCCTTACATGAAAAAAATTAAAAACAAGTGGCTGTGGGGGAAAAATAGCAATCAATACATACTAGAAATGTCCAACTAAAATAAATAGCTTTTAAACTTCAAAATAAGCGTAACATGCAAAGTGTACAAAAAGTCACAGGTGTTCATTCATGTGATTTCTCTGTAAGGGCTAGTTTATAAAATTCACCTCCYGGTTTGTGTTTAGTCTGGAAAACCAGGCAAACCCAACACAGGCTAGGAGTTTTATATTGTCTCTTTCATCAGTTGAATCTAATCTGGCTTAAAGCTCAAAGCAACACATGATAAACCCAGGCCAACTTTCAGACCCTCCACCGCCACAGGCAATGATGTCTCACAAATCCCATGTTCACTTCATCATGCTAAATTTGTAAAGAGAAAAGTGGCGGGGGAAAAAATGTTCCTGTTCTACAGAGACGTAAGAAATCTTAAGGGCAGAGACAAACTGTCTGCTCTTATTTACACAGCGGCCGTCACTGAAAGTTAGCGCTACCAGACAAGTTTGTCCGTTCTGATATGTCTAGCTAGCTGGCCGCTGCTCACGCTGTTCCCCAGGCAATGAGAAAGGAATTGTGGGATAGATATGACCTACTACATGGAAAGGATAGACCTGCCGGTGAGCTGTCAGTCCACCTGTCAGTACTACACACCTCACCAGAACACACTGATTTCGCAAGTTAGGACATTATTTCATTTGTTAATTTATTTATTTACATCACAGCTTGTACATCACCACATAGACCATACATGTGAATTCTATACACATGTTTATACACACATTTCAGTTTTTTTATTATTATTATTATTTAGTTATTATTATTATTATTATTATTTAGTTATTTTAGTTATTATTATTATTATTATTATTATTATTATTATTATTATTATTATTATTATTTCAACATGTCAAATAAAAATTGACAAAATAAGTTGTGTATTTTCATAATAATCATTGACATGCAGTGAGCAATTTTTAATGTCCAATATTCTCAAAATGTTCATTTGTGTTTACTTTTCACATGCATGCATTTTTAGTGTTTTAACATAAAATTTTCTCAATATTTTATTTATATTTTGCAACTTTTTGTTGTTTTATTCATATTTTTATGATTATTTCATGATCATTTCATCTTTTGAGATTCAAATTGTTTGAGACATGGAGTTTTTCTCCCCACATCTGATTTCTTATATATTAAATGTTCGCATATTGCATATTATATAAACATATTTTTCTTTTTTATTCTTCACATTAATTTCACATATAATTAATTTTAAGTATTAATTTACACATCTGATATTTACATACAAATTTTATATTTTTTTAAGAATTGTATTTATATATCTTTTAACCTAAGCATGAGAACATCAGTCCTGTAGTGTGTGAGAGCCCTTAGGATTATAAGGATTTTTTTTTTTTTTTTTAAGAAAATACGTGTAAAAAAAAAAGTACATGTAAAGTACATGTAAACAATTAACACATTTATTTTTATGTTAATTGTTTAAATGTATTGTATGTGTTTTAGTTTCCCATGTCAGCTTATAATTTTTTTTTCAAATGTGCCTTTTTCTTTCAGTTATGAAAACAATCTATAATGTTTTGACAAATAATCTATTAAAGTATAAAAAGTAAAGTAAAAAGTAAATCTAAAACTTATTTTTTACTTTTTCCATGTATAGTATATGCTACAACATTATTTTGTTGTTATTTTATTTTAGTTTTAGCATTTGATCACGTTATTTATAGAACTTGTGTTATTTCTTGAAATTATGTATTTCAGGCTTTGACAGTAAAATGTATTTATATATAACAATGAGAATTCTTTAAAAGAAGGATGAGAAAATGTGACAGATGTAAATTTTCATTGTTGTACTCATTAGTTGCTTTTCAGCTACACAGAACAGATACAGACACAAACACGCACAACAGGTTTCTCACATAAATCATATTTGAAAAACATGACACGAATCAGACATGAAATGCTCTTGTGTATTTAACAGATTGTCCATTGAAAACTGGTTTAGTGTTGAGGGGTTGTTATGTAATGTAATCAGAAGGTCATAGTGAATTGGACATTGGTGATTGTCTTGAATATTGCAGACTAGGCTGAAGTTTATCTCTAGCTTTGCCTAGCCTGGTATTCTGCACATGGAAAGCCAACGATCTCAAAGTTGAAACAATAAGCAAATCCTGGAACAAGACTTTTACAAATGTAATAGTAACTGTAGAAAAACTAATCTCCATCAAATACATTTAAAATGTCAATAGGGATGCAATAAAAACACAACAGCATAAGGTTTTATAGGTAAGCAAATTAAAAGCAGGGTGGCCTAATAAAAGCAGAGTTCAGTGTTGCCGTAGCATTTGTAAAGTCAAATGTAATGCTTTTTGATATATTTTAAGACCCAGACAAATAAAAATTATTATTAATTATTAATCGACATSAGAAAGAAACCACATGCTCTACTTAGAGCTCTGAAAACATTTTGTGTTGCAGCAAATTCCCTAAAGGTGAAAAACGAAAAATGGCATGAGTGTAGATTTCTATTTAACTGATGCAGGTTTTTTTTTTACATGAGTGAATGTTGAGTTTGGGGAGAGTGCACATCATCCACTGAGCTGACGTCCTGGACGTCTAAAAAGCATCAAAAACAACTTTATGTGATATCACAAAACTTTGCTGTGAATTTAAGCCTGTTTGGCTCAATTCCAAAATCAAAGCGCGTCATCACCTGGTTACAGTAATAATTCCAAAGGAGAGCGGCAAAGTTTTAATTATCTGTTTTTAAGAAGTCATGTTCACAGGAAACCCAGCCAGAGAGATGAATAGACGGTTAGACAGACGGGTAAACTGAAAACATTCTTCCACAACCTTTTGTCAGCTGCTATGTGCATATACAGTAGAACAGCATACAACAAACCAAGATGCAATCGTGAGATTAGATTAGATTTCACTTTCTTGTTATCGTACAAAGGAAACGTATGATGCCAATGAAATGCAATTAGCATCTCAACACAAGTGCATAACTGGCATATTTACCTTACTTCACAAAGCGGACTGGAAGTCATACACAGGAGGTGCAGTAGGTTTTTGGCAAATATGTAGTGCTTCTCAATGAATTGAAATATTGTGAAAAAATTGTGTGTACACAATAAACATAAAAACTAAATAAAAAAAATATTATCTGATCATAGCAAGTCTTAGGCAAAGCAAATGATGAACAACATATAACTTTTTTTTTACATGTCATTTATATAACAAAAGTAAATCCAAAAAGAAAACCTCATGTAGGCAATAGTAAGTACCCCCCATAAGTCTATGGCTTGTAGATCCACCTTTAGTGTAATAAATTAAAGAAATCATTTCATGTATTACTATCAGTCATCACAACGTTGTCATAATGTTGCAGATGAATTTCTATACAACATTGCTTCAGTTTGTTGAGGTTTTTGGGCATTTGCTTATGAACATCTCTGTTAAGGTCCTGCCACAGCATTTCAGTTGAGGTCTGGACTTTGACTAGGCCATTTTAAAACCCTTGAATTCCCCTAATTTTTTGCCATTCTGATGCAAATTTACTGCTGTGCTTCAGATCATTTTCCTGTTGCATAACCCAGTTTCGACCAAGCTTAAGCTGTCAGATGGCCTCGCATTTGCCTCTAGATTCCGCTGGTCATAGTCAATTCAATGATGAAGGGCATTAAGGCCAACTCCACTGGGGCCTCATTCATCATTGCTTGCAACTATATATATATTTTTTCCATTCTGGGCTTTTTGGGCAGACAGGTTGGATTCTGATGCCATTAGGATGCCGGACAGTCTGGGCCCCAGCAAGGCACAAGGCCTTCACATGAGATTTTGCTGACCATGATATTACGCCATGACATTGCATGCTGAAACCTCAGGTCAGAGGCTCAAGCATACTTCCTCAAACACTACAATAAAATAAAGAAGGATAGAGACATCCTGGACGTCCCAAAAGCATTAAATACAACGTAATATTTGGATCAATTCTGAAATCAAAGCATATCATCTGCCAGGAACAGTAATAATTCCAAAGGAAAGTAACACACTTTTAAGTTTCGGTTCTTAAGAAATCATGTCYACAGGAATCCCAGCCAGAAAGATGAATGGACGATAGAAGAGACAGGTAAACTGAAAACATTCTGCTTCCACCACTCTGTTATGCTATGTGCATGCAGAACAGCATAAAAACAAATTGCAATTGTGATATTAGATTAGATTTCACTTTCTTGTTAGTGCACAAAGCAAAAGTATATCACTCCTGAACCAGACAAAAACGTCCGCTTTTCAGGAGAGGCAGTAATGTTGCATTTTTTTGGAAATCAAATAAAAGAGGAAAAGTGGAGAAGTAAAAAATTAAGTTGCTTTAAGTCCAATATGACTTTTCCATAGTATTTGATGATTTGGGATGCCATGTCATCTTCTGTCGTTGGTCCATTATGTTTTATCAATTCATGCTGTCTGAAACAAGCTTTTGTGCAGGTGTAGGTCACTGATTAAGATATTGGACTACTGATTAGAAGGTGCCATAAACATATATATTTTTTTAGAATATCTGTATTGAAAATCCCTTCATGATTGCTTAGAGAAAAATATTTGAAAACAGATTTTTTTTTCATGACCTGTAAGCTGTAATCATCCAAATTAAAAACAACTGAATTCATTAAAAAATATATATATATATATATATATTTATATATATTATACTTAATAACTCTAGAGCATGAAACTATTTACATTTTTATTAAATTAGAAAAGAAAATTTACTTTTTACACAATATTAAAATTTTCTAATGCACTGCACTTTTAGATGAGGTGGAAGTCGCATTATGAACTAAGAAGTTTCCACTGTAACACATTAAGGCAGAATTAAGGCAGTTCTGAGGGCAAAAAGAGGATCCGACCCAGTATTAGCAAGATGTATCCAATGATGTAATCAAAGTGGCCTGAGAGTGCATTTAATGTGTTTACTATTTGATCAAGATCATTCGGAGAATGCACCAGACAGGTTTTAGAGTAAGTGCTAATAATACAAACAATAATGTATTAGAGAATTGTGCAGTCAGTCACAATATAGACCTACATATTATGCAAAGTAAAGTTTTTAGTCATTTAGATTGAACAACAAAAATGTTAGATTTTTATTCTTTGTTTTGAATAACAAAATAAATGTTTTGAGTTTTGTTTAAACTTCTCTGGAGAGGTAAGTCTCAGCGGTAGTTCATTTACATAGAGACCAAAACAGTATGTTCAAACAAGAAGTGAAAGAGAGAGCTTGAGATATTTGTAAATAAATTTAAAAAACATACTCTGAGCTATTTCAGCTGAAGCATTAGAATGCAGTTTGGAGGAGCTCTGAAACCTGTGTTATCTTAATACAGAAATTGTAAAATATGAGCCATTTTAAGATGTGAGACATATAAAAAAAAAAATCATGCAGACTGATTTTAACTTGATTTTATTGTTGATGCATATTTGTACGTGACATTGATCAGACAACCCATTACTTTTTTTTATAATTAAAAGATAAAACACCGTAACCGTCAAACTCCCGTTACTTATCAAAGAGCTTGCTTAGAATTCTGCCAGAGCCAACCAGTTTTACACCACCAGGTTTGATTAAACATAAGAACTATAATTACTTGCTTCATTTGAGACCGTGTCCAGTATCTTGTAAAAGGTGTTCTGCTAATGTAGCTCCAGCTTGATAGGTCATTAGAACAGATGATCCAAACCAAAYCACTGCCTTCTCCGAAATACCAAGTTTAATTTATAGACAAAACACTCCAGGGCTGATACTGTAGACTCCTGATGTTGTAAATCACTGAAAATAATACCTGATTACAATGTTTTTTTTTTTTTTTTACAAATCATCTTATTTTCATTCCCTCATCAAGCTGGCTATCAATCCTGTTAACTGAGCTGAGATACTTCATGGAAGTAAGCGCCCAACATTTTAGTGCCCTGGATATAGTTGGACCTGTAAAACAAAAAAAAAAAGAAAAAGAAATGTTTAAAATGTGTGTGTCTGGATACTGATGCTAGAAAAAAGGGTGCTGTGCAATTTTACTGAACATACAGCACTGGTAAAGAACTGTTTAAATGTTGAGTTTGTTACCTGTTGAGTTTCTCATTTTGGGAGTGAGCACCATCATCTGATGAGCCGACTGGCAGCAGCATGACATTGCGTCCTGTAGCCTCCTGGAAGGTCAGGGTCACAGGTATACTTCCTCCCTCACGGGTCAGATCGGGCTCAACACCAAACACTACCAAAATATATAAATAAATTTAACTAAAAGAGGTACCGGCTCCTTGACGAGTCAAACATGTTAAACCCAAGTTAATGCAAAATACCACAAATATCATTAAAATATATAGCCTTGAACTCATGGTCTCACGGTCATGGTCTCCTTTTTCAAATTAATTAATTAATTTATCAAATTAATTAAGCAATATTAAAAGAGAGCTGTTGTGCTAAATATCAGCATGGCTGTGATGCACTCATAGGTGCAAGGGCACTGCCCAAGTGCTGAAGAGATCAAGATATGGTTTTAAACATCAGTTTTGGCAGACCGCTGCCCTCCTCTTTCCTTTGTGGACCGTACTGACCAACTTTCATGGAAAGCCTGACATCTAGTCATATTACTCAGCCAGAACGCTTTCATATTCTAAATTGTAGATCATTTGGAAAGTATTCAGACCCTCTTCACTTTTATGTTGCATCCTGATACTTTAGTTGTTTTTAATTYGTTTTTTTTTTTCCTCCATTACTCTACACACAGTACCCAATAATGGGAAAAAAAACATTAGAAATGTCTGTAAATTTATTAAAAATAAAAAACTGAAATAACCCATGTACATTAGTAATCTGACTGCAGTGATGGTTGTCCTTCTGGAACACAGGCAGTGTTTCTGGAGCTCAGTCAGAGTTCCTATCAGGTTCTTGGTCACGTTTCTTACTTCTCCACTGATTGGTCCATATGGCCTGAAAGACCAGCTCTTAGAGATAGAGACTTGTGTACCTTTCCAAATCATGTCCAATCAATTTCATTTACCACAAGCGCACTCCAATCAAGGTATAGGAACATCTGAGGAATTAGGTTAAATGGAAAGCAGCCAAGTTAAATTTGCAAGTGTTGTTGCAAAGGGTCTGAATACTTAATTACATTCAATATTTTTTTGTTCTTTTTAAATACATTTATAGGCATTTAAAAAAAATTAAGGAGGCCTGAAGCTGCTTAAAACATTATGCGTCGTTACCTACAGGACATCACGGTTCCTTACCCGTCTTCATGGCTTTTCTACCAGCCATGTAGTGAGGATGGTTAAAATCAGACACCCAGGCCTTGGCTCCATGGCCCATGTGCACCTTTATTTTGTTGGGGCTCTCCAGATCGGCAAACTTCTCATTGAGGTAGGAGATGACCTAAAAATCAAGCACACCATATATCTCTAGTAAGCTTTCTTGAGAATAATTAGTGTACAAAATAGAAGAAGTATTTTCTTCTTCTCAACCTGGATGTAGAACTTCTGATTTTGTACATCAGGATTTAACTTTGTTAAATAAGCACATTGAGCAACTGAATCTCTAAATCACCGTCAGTGTCATTTTTGAAAAGAAAGGGAAAAAGAATAAAAAGATTTTGGCAAGAAAATTATATAAAATTGCATGATATAAAACAAGACCAAAAAAGCACTTGTGTTACAGCCATATGCCAATTTGTATTTTCTCTGGGAGGAAAATATTGGCTTTTCTCGATTACACAGGGAGAGCATAAATTAAATTTAAATTTTTATAATAATTGTCTAATGTACCTGTATAGTTACTTTGAGATAATGCATATATTATATTATATATTCATACATACAGCCAATAACTAGAAATAAAACATTTGCAGTCATTGGAAATCAATCAACGACAAGTTGGTGTGATGTAGTCCAGCAGAAAGCAGTTACTGTCCTTGCCGCCCATACCCGACAAAACATTAAAAAATTAGACGACTTAATATATTTATAGTTACAATGTCTGTAAAACAACATAGTACCAGTTGCCTCTCACGTTCTTAATGATTGTGTTATTATTAGCATGTATGTTAGAACACATTCTGCACGTTATTCAGGGGTTTCTTTAAAAGCAGCTGCAGAACTGCACTCTAGATTTTTAATTGCTGTGAAGCCAATCATCCATTCCTCAAATATCACATGTCTGGACTTGCTAAGAAATCATTCCAAATGATATGATAACTTGTGCTAGCTTCTTACAGAGGAACAGATTTATGTAGAGATAGTAAGATCGTAAGCACCATAACTATAAGTGCAAATCCTGTTATTCCTGTTATTACTGCCAGACTGAGCCAAATCAGAATTCAAATGAATCAACATCAAAAGACACAATTCTATTGGCAATCATACATGCCCATGGCATAAACAATGCCCTTATCGTTTTTGACGGTTTATAAGGTATGCAATAAATCATGAGCCCTTTAGTGTTCTATAATTTTTATACAAGTTAATCCACACCTTTTATCATGAACCTAATCATCAGTTAGTTGTTCAAATACTTTTTGTTTAAATGCTTATGAACCTGAATATAAAATGAATAACTATGGACATAAAAACTTGTTGTTAAAAACATTTAAACATGAAGAACTATACACTTTCTGGTCCCATTCTAATGAATTCGTCTATATACAGTCCACTATTTTCAACAGGCAAAGCTGTAAATATCAGCCAGCAGAATAAAAAGTCTCGGCACCTGTTTCTCCACCACTTTGGGGTCCATGTCAGGCACCAGGCGGATGGAGAACTTGCCAATGACTTTGCGTGGGATGACCGTCTTGGCTCCGCCAGCAGAGAAAGCGCCCTCAATGCCATGCAGGGAAAGAGAAGGGTATCTCCAGCGATGCATCAGCACTTGCTCCTACAAAAGAAAGAGAAATGGTAAATGAATGATCAAATGTATCCATCTGCAAGATAATTAACATTTCATACAACATCTTATGATGCATTCATTTCCTTCCTATCCTGTGTGCATACACAGCCTTGGCTCTGTTAATGGGAGCAAAATGTTCAAACACCTTCCATATAACTACACCAGCTAATCAGGAATGGGGCACATTTGTTGACAGGGTCATGGCAAATGGAAAAAGGGGCAATGGAAGCAAGAGAAGCGATTAACCTGGCACATGCCACATGCTGGTCTCCATTCATGGCTGAGAAACAGCCGAACAGTCAGTGAAGCGTCATTAATCTTTCCCTATTATTTCATAGAAATTCTTTGAAATGCAAACAGTACAACAGATAGTGTCTGGCATGCATGTACTCGTGTATTAAACTGGATTTGAAAGTATGCAACTACATAAGATACCATAACTATAGGAAATTTCATATAAAAGCACAAGTAATAGTTTACTACTATTGTCAAAACGTATGCCATGTTAATGATTTAATTGAATGATTTAAAAATCCAAATCTATTTGATAGTTTTTCCACCAATATTGTATGAATGCTGGCAGCTAGATATTCCTGGACCAGTAATGGGGTGGAATGGCAGTGTCCAGTCACTTGGATGCAAACACACTATATAACGGCCATGAAACCAACAATCAGATAACAAATTGGATGTTGTTTTTAACTAAATTGTGGAAAGATATGGTTGTGTATCAAGTGCAAGTGTGTACTGTATACTAGTGCCAGAATAATTCTTAATGATTCTCAGATTCATCTTWCACATTTTCTGTTGACAGTTTAACAGAAATACAGTATGGTAATACAATAGCCCAAAGCAGTTCACACACAAAGTAGCAGATTTAGCATCACTGACTGTTTCAAGAGCTATGATTAAGAATAAAGATGTGAACTTATGTGAATAAATAAATATCTATGATACCATTTTATCATTTTAAGTGTCACTGCATATAGTTGTTTTACAATTGTACAGTAAAACAGCAGACATGCAAAGACTGTACTTGGGTAGAAGAGTATACCTTAGTGCTGTGCAGCAGACGTTTGGCTCCCATGTCTTTGGCGTACTCTTCCAGGTCAAACTCAATCTTCTCATAAAGCTTTTTCTCCTCGTCAGTGAGCTTAGCAACATTGTCATACATCCCTGGAACCAGGATCTTCCCTTTCTTATCCACTAATGAGCCTGAAACCCAAGCAGAGCCACGCAGAAACTCTTATTATCTATACACCAGTCATGACGGCAAGTGTTTGCAACAAGAGTTGAAAAGTGTGGAAATTCAAAATGGCTAATGTGGCTAAATGGCTCATATTACAATTCAAGAATGTTTTTTTGGATCAGCATTAAAATATTTGGAGCATTTTCACACTTTAATGACACAAATCAAGTTTGACTCGTTAAGAGGAACGATGTAATATTGATGTGATTTAATACAAATAAGAGCAGGGGCTCCTATTCCTTTTGGGCAAATAACATTATACATTTTTGTGATGCTTTATCACAAATTACATGGAGAGATTTCAATATATTTATGCCAAGAACATCTATTCATTTTTATCTTTATTGCTTATTCTCTATAGAAGCCCATGATGACACTCATGGCTGAACCTGTGCCTGGTCGGGCTGGAGCCAGTTCCAAAAAAATTGGACGGGGGCATATTTCACCAAAAATTCCTKCACAGCAATGTTAAACAATTCTGTTTCAGAGTTCTGTTTGTCTTTTAAAAAACATACAGCTGTTATCATGGCAAATGTCATGGGCTACAAATGAAACTGAAAACTGTAACCTTTTTTCAGACATAATTACTAGTTGAACAGACCTCACGGTAGATTTGAATGAAGTAGGGTAAGTTTCAGCAGCAGCTTGTTGAAATAGTGAAAAAGACTAAAATAACATGAACCCATATTAATTTAAATACAGCATTTCTAAAATGTTACTCCAAGCACAATATCAAAATATTAAGGTCCCCGACAACCAGATTTGTAAATTAAGCAAAACACACATTGGTCACACCCCTTAGTTTATCCTGGGGTAAGTACCATTTAGTGAGAAAAACATTTAAAATCTATGAAATTCAGATTTCTTGTATATTGGTTTTACATAAACCCTTCAGTTTTACTGACAAGTAACCATCATGCACGAGCTTTATGGCATGAGATTTTATCACAGCTATAACACCATTATGTATGTTCACACAAACACACACTTGTTAAGAGCTGGCTGATTCCATTTCAAATCTCCCAATTTCATAGAAATTTCCCAGATGACCCTCTCAAATTTCCCTGAAAAAATTCACAGGTGCTCCTATACCAAACTTAGGCAGAAACCTGACGTATTTGGTGTCTCTCTCAAGTAGTTTGAAAACTGCAGCCTTTCAAAATTCTAATATTTTTTTACAGTTTGCCAAACGAGCCTCTCAGACCAACTTCCAACATGAATAACTCTACTTCTATGCAGTTCACAGTTCTGAAACTCTTTTATAACTGTTTTGCATATTATGGCTGCTTTCATTTACCCATGAGAGTAATCAGGTCAGTCATGGCTTCATGGACGGAGCCTCCAAACACTCCAGAATGCAGATCCATTTCACAGCATTCCACCTATTTAACAAATGCACAAGAATGACATTCTTTATATGGGTGAAGCTGCACAAAATAAAAAATTTTATATTCATGTGGCAGTGACCAATAAAATAAACTCCACAGATAATACTGAAGGATCTCTTCCTTACCTCTAAAAAGAAATAGCAGATTCCTCTCAGCCCGTAGGTAATGCARGGCTTGGTTTTGCCCAGCCAGTAGTTGTCTGAAATGCAAACATAGTCCACATCCTTAAAGAATGTGTCTTTGCGTGAGAACACCAAATCATCCAGTCCCTCAGAGCCGGACTCTTCCATCCCCTCGAAGCAGAATTTAATGTTGATAGGCAGATCCTGCAAAGGAAAACAAGTAACTAGTGTTTAATATTTATTATTAAGTATAACTATTATTACTAGAATAATACTTTTTCAGTGGTCCAATATGCTTCCATTACATTTGAATAGTTTAAATCATTCCAATTGTATATGCTTTATTTTAGTCTCTCTGTAATTTATATTCATTTCATTAATATTACTATTCGCCTGTTTTACCATGTTAATTTCTATGCAGCTCATAACTGTTTAATTCTCGTAATTTCATTTGACATTTTATTAGGTTTTTAATTTTTTTTTATAACATACTATTACTACTACTATTAATAATAATAACAATAATAATAATAATAATAGGCTTAGCATGCAAAGTATTGTTGACCTGAGTCAAGAGCATACAAACAGTATTTTTTACTATACAGCTTGGAACTTTTAACAAAGTTCAAATTGTAATCTTCAAAGCCGGTTAAATTGGTGATCTTTAACATTTGAACTGAACACCCAGTGAACTGCAGTCAACAGCACATGGTTTATTATACAGGAGATGAATTGGAAAGATATGTTTTATTATCTTCGGTATCTAACAAAGTGCTAAAGTACTAAAGGCTTGCTTAGACAGTCAATTCAGTGCCAACAAGCAGCAACATACAGTAAATCAACTTGGTTAACTTTCATTACTATAAAAATCTGACCTATTGATATTCAACGCAATAATTTATTCTACAAATAAGAGGTTTTTGATCCAGAAAAAAAGACACAAATCTTTACTATACACAAACATAGCTAGAGACCAATTTATGTAAAGCCTATATCATTAAGATAATAATGAAGGTGTGCACCTGGCCTATCTTCTGGAAAGCCTCAATGACATTAAACCAGGCAAGCACTGGGCCTTTGTCATCTGTGGATCCACGCCCGTAAAGCTTTCCTGAAATGAAGCAAGGAGTTACTGTCAAAGCAGATATGTAATTTCGTTTGCTCATTACATTAATTAACCCAACAGCAAATCTATTGACTGAAAAAAATGCTACCATGCACGTTTAGCACGAGATACAAGTTTCACTTTCATTACAGAAGTAAGAGGAAAAACTGTGACAGGGTTATGAGTCAGTCAGCAGAAGACACAGACTACTCATAAGACAGTAGTCACAAGACTAATGACTTTCTCATTAAGTAGATCATTAAAAATGTTTAGTCAGGATGACTTGTTGGTCATCTTTACATGTGATCAGAGGCAAAAATTTCTAGTTCCTCTAAAAGTACTCCTTAAGTCCAGACATTTTATTGACCAGAACATTTTATTGACCATAAAATCTATCCAAGAAAAATTGGCTTAGATTGCTCCTTTTCAGAGTTTGAATTTACTAATGCATTCAATCTATAACCAAAAAAATCACCACATGTTTCTAACTTATAAAAACTCTGAAGTATAATCTCAGTATAATCAATTTAAAACTTGTTTTGAGACTCAGTTATGAAGCATCCACATTAATGTGTTGGTTCCTATTAAAAGGCACACACTCATTAATTATATTGAACTTGAATTTCAAATACAAACATAAACAACAACAAAAAAATACAGTCTTGACTGAAAACTCTCTTCTGCATACCGTCTCTCTCCACTAGAGTAAAGGGTTCAGAGTCCCACCCATCTTCAATATGTGCAGGCTGGACATCCAGGTGTCCATAAATGCACACTGTCTTCTTGCCGGGGTCTGTGCCTAGTCTGCCCAGGATTATAGGAGGAAGAGGAATCTCTTCACCACTTGCCAGCTAAGACAATCACAGACAAGGTGTTTCACACAGGTGTGTAATTACCCCAAAAAAAACTTACTGTATTTTTATCTTACACAAGAATTACTATAATTAAACCATCTAAATAACTAAATAAAAAACTAAAAAATATATTTTACTACAGATAACAATAATAGTGAGTCATTCATGGTTGTTGTTGTTGTTGTTTTAAATCTCATGAGTATACCATGATCTCTCCAAAGTTGATTATGCATAACAGGTTCACCAGACACAAGCAGAAACCCCACCTTCTCTTTTCCGATATCTACCAACTCCACCGTGCCTCCCAGTCTCTCTATATCTTTGGCAGCCATCTCCATCATTTTCTTGATCTCTCCACGTTTTTCAGGCCAGGCTGAGACACTTTGCACAGCCACCCATTCTCCCAGGCGCTGTGTTACACAAAACCACTTGGAGTTACAGATGCAGGATCAACAATTTTTTAAAAAGATTTGTAGATTGGACAGTATAACTGGTTATGGAATCTTTCAATCAGCTACAATATGCTAGTGTTAATGTATCCTACAGGGTATTAAATAGCCTAATCCACATTTATAGGCAATAGAAAGAGTGCGGTTTCGAATAATGAGTTTGGCATTCTTCAATGGGGTGGGGACAATTAAACAAACAGACAGCTAATCAAAAGTAAAAGCTAAACTTAAAGGGCGGTTTAACTAGTGCTGCAATTAAACCCATAAAAATCTAAAGGGCAATATGACACTGTAAAAATTCAGGTTTGAAATGATTTTTTTTTTTTTTTTTATAAATATCATTTTGAGGGGATAACCAAATATTGGCAAAAATCCTGTTAATTAGATTTATAAATGTAATATGTACAAAATGTCACAGTTTAAATCACAACAGCAACCGCAGTTCCAGTTTTAACTCATTTAAATATTATGTATCTAAGGGTGTGTTCACACTTACGCATAGTTCACTTCTCTTGGTTTGGAACAAAGCATAAAACAATACATTAATCTGGTTCCCCATGTTAACGTCCTGGTTCACTTAGATTTCACACATGCATTTGCAAAATCAGACCAAAAGACACAACAGAAGGCATGTAGGTTATATATATATTTGGTGGTATCTTTACCAGCTCAAAACTCACACAGAGTTTATAAAATCTACTATTATACTCTTATACTATTATACTCCAGGTGGAGTTTCTAATACACCAAATGTTTTTTATTTTGCGACCTTTTATCTGGACAGTCGCCAGTAGCAATCATCCCCATAAATTAATGAATGAATGAATTAATTAATTAATTAATGAAGGAATGAAAGAATGGCAAGCTGCCATCTATAATCCTTCAACAGACTCTCGCATTTCCTGCGTCTAACCAAACTTTGGTACAGTTTTTCGGTTAGTGCGGTTTCACTGGAAAAAAGTGTGAACACTGCATTCCAAACAACTGAAGCAAAGTTCGTTTTAATCAAGCCAAACATGTCAAGTGTGAACACACCCTAAATTTCAGCTCGTCTGTTTATTTGTCGTCTTCTAGGTATTTAACCTCTATTCCTCATTTTGTGACCTTAAGGCGAAGAATTAAAGAAGATTCAGTCCCTAAACCAGAATGATCAGAGATCAGATGCATCACTTATATTCTGTAATCAGTAGATTGATTATGTGGGAACTTTTATATAGAAGATATAAAACCACTGTAATATTTACCTTAACATATTGGTCCTGGTGTTCATCCACATATTTAAAGAGGGTTGGAAGGTAAGACATGGTGCTGTAATGGTGCAGTCCTGACGCCTAATGATCAAGTGTCACGTCTTGCCCCTTTAAAGCACAAAGACTTTGCATTACAGAAATGGACTTTATAACTGCTGACAGCTTCACTTCTTTATCAAAGCTGCTGGGTTAAAAGATAACTCTGCAGAAAACCCAGGAAGATACGATTATTCATTAATAACTCAAAAGATTGATCTAACAAGACCAATCACGTTACACTGTTTCAAATAATTAATGCCACAGTACAAAATAAAAGGAATAACAACAGAGAATTAGCACACCGTTACCAGAGATTTCACGGATGAATATGGATTAATTTAGACTGAATTCGACTAAATTATTAAGCGCATAAACAATTACCTGGATAAACTACTTCCTATAGTCTTCTTACTCTGACATAAAATGTATTCGGTATTTTTAACTTCCGCTTTATACGCGCTCCAGAAGCAGCCAATCAAATATCGCCATTCATATATAGGTTAAAATTGACACTTCCGGAGACCAATAGAATTTCGTCTCTAGACCAAAAGTGTCACGCCTACCACAGGATATCACATGAGCAAAAAAAAAAAAAAAACGCTAGAGCTGAAATTTTGCAAAAGTTGCAATAAAGTCACGTGGCAGATTTAACATCATCAAGGATAAATGTAATAAGTCGTTCGTTTCTTAATTTTCTATCATGTTAGTAATACATCGGCGTTATCGGAGGCTACAGGAGGAGCAACAAGATGCAAAAACAAGCATAATATTTATTACCATTTTGAAATGAATTTATATACGATTACACGCCAGTGATTTATGATGTAGAAACGAAACATAGGGAGTTTAACACAGTCTCGTGATGTGATTCGTTTTGGTGATTCGAATCATTTGGTTCGGTACAACAAAGTGATTCAAATCTTTTACTTTTGTTTTTCATGCAATTTCAAACATTTATTGYAAAGCACCAGTTTTAGAATTAACAAACATTTAAAATAAACATGGATAGGCATACAGTATATAGTTCTGTAAAAAAAAAAGTGTAAAAATAAATAAATAAGTAAAAAACCTGTATATATACACAGTATAAAATGATTCAGATAATCAAATAATTTTATATTACATGAAGATAACCTGAGTAAATGCAGTTTTTTAAATGATGATTTAACAAATGATGATAAAAGCTGTCAAAACCTGTCTGGCCCTACAGGAAAGAGAAATTGCCCCTAAGCGTAATAACTGGTTGTGGCACCCTTGGTGGCAACAACTGTGATCAAGTGTGATAACCAACAATAAGTAATTTATATTACTGTAGAGGAGATTTTTTCCCTCTTTTCTATGCTAAATTGTTTTAATTCAGTCACACTGGAGAGTTTTCTAGCATGATTGCTAGAAAACATTAAGGGGGGGGTGGGGCTCAAATTACTTTTGCACATAGGGCTTGGTAGGTTTGGGTGTCATCATTTAAAATCATCAGTCGTGAACTGCATTATGTATCATGTAACTATCAGTAAGCAAATGATTGCAGATCAGAATGCTTTAACTTGGGACCTCACCAACAAACTGGAAGCTATTTGCGCCGGTCAACAAATATGATACAACAGAAGACACAGGAAGAACTGGCAAATTGGCCAAAAAAGGCTGTAAAGGGCACATAATATGACCACTGCTGTAAGTTTGCTTTAACCATTTTTTTTTTAGAAAGTTAGGGCTACTATCTAATATGTATTGTTCCTCTCACTGTTTGTTTGGGCTGAACAGTCTTAAAAAGGTCACAAAATCAATATATGCTTGTGTTTATTTTCTTTCTAGTATTCATGTAAAAACCTTTGTTATGTTGCAAAACAATGGAAGTTGGTGTAAGCCATTAAAACTTTTCTACTTTTTTTTTTTTTTACAGGAATCAGTATGACGTCTGCATAACAAAAAAAAATGCACAACGATGACGAGTTTTATATAAATATTTCGAAATAACTTTTTTTTGTTATTATGAATGTAACATAATCATGTCTGGGTTTCTCCTCTGAACAGGTTAAATTCCCCCCACAATCAAATGTTACCTCACACCTTCTAAAGGAGTTATGTATGAGTGTTGCTGATGTTGACCCAGAGATTTTGTTTTAAGTACATTTTAGACATTGGATTATACATTTAATGAAATGTTCTGTTCAGCATCCTGCAATATATATTATGAAACACTGAAGAGAAAATATTAAATGGACCAGCCTGACAAAAACAAGGAAAGGAATTTGATAAAGGTTGATAATGTAACTTTCTACTCCTTTTGAATTGCTATTGTAGGTCTCTGGAATTTGGCAACTCTTGATTTAATGTCTGATGATGAAGATATCATTATTAGTGGGAGGCCAGCCTGGGTTCTTGAACCACCTCCGCACAGAAGCTCACAACTCTCAGCTCTGTGCTGCCACCCTTCACTTTCATGTGAAGGCACAGAGTGACATGGCTGACACAGAATCAAGCGACAGGTTATTTATTTAACTGTAATTTCTTTCTCTTTTATAGTTCATACAGACTTATATTAGCTATTATATTTTTTATTATTGTTATTTATACTTGATGGTTATTCCCATCTGTGTGCATGGTGCATGGAGTTTGCATGTTCTCCCTGTGCCTGGTGGGTTTCCTCCAGGTACTCCGGTTTCCTCCCACAGTCCAAAGACCTGCAGATTAGGCTAATTGGCATTCCCAAATTGCCCATAGTGTGTCTCCTAACACCTGAGGCTGACTTCAACTTCAGTTTTGAACTCCATATATTTAGCATTATTGCATTATGTCTGTGAATTTCAGGGAATTCTGTTATCTGATTTGGATCATTCAATAGGACAACATTTTAAGTCGTGTCCCCAAAGTAAACTAGTGAGTGCTCTTGGATGTAGTTACTGTTTTTTTTTTCTAATGAGCTAAGTAGCTGTTTAAGGACTTGCAGCGCCACTGGATGCTTACCACTTTCAAGCTCCTTTGCTACTTCATACAGGTGCATCTCAATAAATTAAAATATCATCAAAAAATGTATTTATTTCAATAATTTTTGTTTTGAGTTAATTAGCTAATTAGAGTGTGACATGATGAGTCTCCGCTATTGAACTTTTTCACAATATTCTAATTTTCTGAGATACTGAATTTTGGGTTTTTGTTGGCTGTAAGCCATAATCATTAAAATTAAAGGAATTAAACACTTGAAATATATCAGTCTGTGAGTTATGAATCTGTATAATATATGAGTTTCACTTTTTTAATTGAACTGCGGGAATAAATCAACTTTTCAATGATATTCTAATTTATTGAGATGCACCTATACTTGTATCTGCAGCAGATTTCTTGCTTTGAAGAATATGTAAAGCTGCTTCTACCTCAGCTTTTTCCCTTATAACATCAGCTTCTTGTTCGCCTAAAATCTATTTGTGCATGGGTTGTGCTGCTGCTTCTACATGACTCTGAGTTTGTAGAGCTACTGTAGACTATGGAATGCTCTATGTGAATGTTGTTTGGCTGTTTCTCTACACTTGTTATATCTGATCCTTGCATTTTGGGTTACCTGTCTTCTAGCTGATATCATCTTCCTGAGCATAGGCTCATGGTTACTACAGTATGTAGTCATGAATATGTTAAAACTATTACCAACTTGCTCAGGTGATGTCAGGACTCCTACTGTTGTCTCACCTGTTCACAAATATACATTCAGATTCYTCACACATCGCACAAAGCAGTGTTTATTAAGCGAGAAGATATTTGCTATTTTGTTTTTCATTTTTTTTGTGATCCATTTATACCACGACTGAAATAAAGCTCTTCATATATATATATATATACTGTATATATACCCCTGTGACTGAAACAAAGCTGCGCATATCACACTGACTCGAGCAGCCCCACCTCAAACACAACACACACACACACACACACACACACACACACTCAGATCACAAAGAGTGGCAAGACCAAATGCAAAATCAACAACTTTACCCCCGAAAAACAACATAAATATTTTTTTTTCTTTGTTCAAGGCCTTGTTATCACTCCCCCTAAACAGCGCAGCAATTAGCATTTACTTACATCTGAATGGAGTAGTTTACATAAATCAATGATCAATAGCTCATGATATATACATTTAAACTATTTATTCATACAGATGTACCTGTTTTACATGGAAATATACAGGGTTGTGACTGAACAATTTACCCTGACAAAGAGCCATATAAGAAAAGTGTCACACATAAAAATAGATGCAGAATTA
This sequence comes from Clarias batrachus, assembly GCA_003987875.1. Lineage (NCBI taxonomy): Eukaryota > Metazoa > Chordata > Actinopteri > Siluriformes > Clariidae > Clarias > Clarias batrachus. Next base: position 535,429 of record QMIH01000098.1, read on the forward strand.
TTTTTTATAGTGTAAATAAAACTGTTTTTCTAAACTTGGGCGATCGTTGTTTACTTACAATATATGTTACTTTAAAAATGTAATTTAACTGAGGTTTGGGCTCCGAGATGTTGAGCCAAATAGGAAAAAGAAGCTACAATTTGCACGAGCTCACCAAAATTGGACAGCTGAAGACTGTAAAAATGTTGCCTGGTCTGATGAGTCTCGATTTCTGTTGAGACATTCAAATGTCAGAATTTGGCGTAAACAGAATGAGAACATGGATCCATCATGCCTTGTTACCACTGTGCAGGCTGCTGGTGGTGGTGGTGTAATGGTGTGGGGGAACTTTTCTTGGCACACTTTAGGCCCCTTAGTGCCAATTGGGCATCGTTTAAATGCCATGGCCTACCTGAGCATTGTTTCTGACCATGTCCATCCCTTTATGACCACCATGTACCCATCCTCTGATGGCTACTTCCAGCAGGATAATGCACCATGTCACAAAGCTCGAATCATTTCAAATTGGTTTCTTGAACATGACAATGAGTTCACTGTACTAAAATGGCCCCCACAGTCACCAGATCTCAACCCAATAGAGCATCTTTGGGATGTGGTGGAACGGGAGCT
>QMIH01000098.1:536106-546754 GCA_003987875.1 Clarias batrachus
TGGGATGTGGTGGAACGGGAGCTTCGTGCCCTGGATGTGCATCCCACAAATCTCCATCAACTGCAAGATGCTATCCTATCAATATGGGCCAAGGTTTGGGCTCCGAGATGTTGAGCCAAATAGTTTCTAAAGAATGCTTTCAGCACCTTGTTGAATCAATGCCACGTACACTGAAAAAAGGACATGTAAGATTTACTTGATAAAATCCTCGTAACAATTTGCACGCGTAAATTTTATTGCTCCAATATTAAGTACATCTTACCCATCATGGTCAAGTAAAATCTACTTAATAATTAAAGTAACGCTCATGAAGAAATCAAGTAAAAGTTACATAATTATTTTTAATTCACAAGTTGGTTTTATGTAAAATAATCAAGTAAAGTTAATTTATTGTTATATTAGCAGGAACCTTGTTTTTATGAATTATTAAGTAAATCTTACTATAATTTTGTTTTGTGAGATTTTCCCTTACTTGGTTTTATCTATTTATATTACTCCCTATAATAATGTGAACATTACTAATTTATATTTTGTAAAGAAACTAATTATTTCATCAATATCTTTCACAAATCACACAACAAAAATATTATTAAACAGTTTATTCACCAACATTACAGAATGTTTTTGACATTAACAGTCTCGATACAGGTTGTTTTTTTAATAAAAGTGCATTCAGTTAAATTTTGCATCCATAGGAACAGTAAGCAGTGCACATGACTTTGCAGTATTGCCACATTCTTGTGAAATTTCCTTTCCTTCAAGTATAATGGATACATCATCTGTTTCTTCCCCTTCAACAGTACGGACTACGAGGATTTTAAGATGGTGCAAACAGGCATCACTTCGTCTGTCCTCCTGTATAACATTTACAAGAAAAAGAWARATAATYATTTTGATAAACAAAAATGTAATTGCTTCAATCACCTGTGCTGACTTACACAAACTTACACTTACTCATACAGAAAAGAACATAATAAAAGAACATATAAAAAAATGACCATCATTTCATACACTTCAGATTGTTAAACTTTGGTTAAATTGCTTTAGCAATAATCTTGCATCAGTAAAACATTTGTAGAACATTGCATGAGATGGCTACACTTCATAGTCCTGATTACTTTGCACATTTACAGTGTTAGGAAATCGTATGCTGAGTTTGAGTTTGACTGCTGAGTTTGTATTTAGTTCACCCAAACATGAATTCTTTCAATAATTACTGAGTTTTATGACGCTACAAACCTTTATGTTCATATGTATTCATTTGCATTTGGTATATGCTTGTGTCCAATGCAGAGTGAGATCTACCTGTAAATGAACATACACAATTTGTTATACTACAACAATGGTATATTTTATATTTTGCAATGAAGTACAAATAAAAATAACAGCAACATTATAGCAAGCAAATATGTATATAGATTTATACTTGCCTCAATGTGATAAGTAGAACAATATCTTCTACAGAGTCCTAAATCAACTTTCTGCACTGTATCCAAATTCTGAAATATACAGTACAGTAGTCCTGTTGATAGAAACATCTGTTAACAAGATTTTACATTTCATAAACAAATTACAGATAACACATTTAAATGCAGCATAATAAATCATGGGTTGTGTATTGATTAAAAACAGTGCAATACATATTATGATATGGAAATTAGATGCAAAAGAATGATCAGGTCTATAGCCTTTAGTCAAAGTGCCAATTAGTGGTATAGCCAGCAAACGCACACACCATATATGCCGTTTCCGCGGGAGACACAGCGATAAAACTGGTTTTCTTGTTGAGTCCCATCTGTAGTTATCTCTGGCTGACCTAAATCAAATCTTAAACAAGAACCAATCAGTATTATTTAGACAGATTTTTGCCGAGGTTTAACTGTTGCTGAGCTCAAACTGTTTTAGTGCCACAATGCTAACCAAAGTCTATATTTTAATAAATGAAGATTGTATCATGTATAAACCTGACTATACATAAAATGTTTTTTTTAAACAATGCAGTATGTAAATGGTTTTACTACTCCATAGACAAAGAAATGACCTTTACAACTATACGATTAATGAAAACAATGACATCTAAATAACACTAATAATACTCTAATAATACCAGTGGCTCCCCAATATGTCCAAAGTGAATACACTTATAGGTTGATTCATATAAACTTACTTCTGTAAAGTTTACATTAGACTGCTTTAATAGTGCTGTGAATAAATACTAAACAACATACCTTACAKACTGTAGTGAAGAAGTCACACTTCAGAGCAAGAGTAGCAAACAAAAGCAGACACAGCAAACCAACAGCTTCCCAAACATAGCTCATGCATCTCATCGCTCTTATACACAGACTTTACAACTCTTAAGAGAGATATAATTTTATATTTAAATAAAAAAATATATACAATATAAATAAAAAAGGTATCATGCCTCCAAAATGTCCCAAACCAGGGCATGTGATAGGAGAAAAAGAGGAGAAGAAGAGGAAATCTATACATTTGGAAGTGAAACAGAAGTTTGCAGTTTTTAAGTTTTTAGTTTTGGTAGTAGCAGAGTGTAGAATCTCCTTTTTTTTTACTTCAAATTCTATTTATTTTATCACAGTTGCCCCTGCTTTGCACAGCTCATAGTTTAATTTTATTGATCAKGTAAATAAAAGAAGTAATGTGATTGGCTCAAGAGAACATGTCTTTTTTGGTAAAAAAAAATAAAAATTAAAAAAATGCAACCACTCCATGCTGTGTTTTGTTTAAAACATGGAAGTTCAAAGATTCTAGAATAAGATAATATACAGTAGCAGTTTTCAACTTAGGGTAAATTTTAAAAGACCAGCGTGCCATAGAATAATAATTTGCTTGAATGATTATATGTCCAAAATGCTCTTTATGTTACAAATATTTGAATGTATAGATGATGTACAGAGAATTATATACCAGTAAACTGGAGACAAGATAACAGACACAAGGCTCATCTATTCCTCTCGGGACCAAAGGACAGCCCTTCTGGTCCGATCTCACAGAAAAGCCAAGATAGCCCATTTAGCTGACAAAAAGTCAATGATGGTCATGATAGAAAAGTACAAGAACACTTATTGCATCACCGGCTGCCACGTATGGGGCTTAGCAGGCAATGAGTTGACGGTTGTTGACACAGAACAAAAACACATTGCTACACCACAATAAAGGACAGATATCGCTCCGTCCCCCGAGTAGCTTTAGTAACTTTCTGACCACTGCCTGGTTCATCATCTCCAGACCTTCCAAGAAAAAAATCAAATCTGCTAAGTCTGTAATAAAGACTATAAAGAAATGGACCAGCGTAACAGAGCAGAAATTACACGCCTGTTTTGATTGCTCTTATCGGAGTGTTTTTGAAGGTGCTGCCACCAATCTGGATGCACTTACAGATTYTGTAACATAAGATATCAATTTCTGTGAGAATATGTGCTCCCCTACCCAGACTTATTTAACAACGACAAACTATGGTTCACAGYAAAACTCAGACAGCTTCATCAGCCCAAAGAGGATGCTTACAGGAGTGGGGACAGGATCTTGTACAACCATGCCAGTAGCACACTTAGAAAGGAGATCAGAGTGGCTAAGAGGAGCTACTCTGAAAAGCTGGAAAACCAGTTTTTCAGCAAACCACCCTGCTTCAGTGTAGAAAGGGCTGAAAACCATTAATAACTACAAAACGCCATCCCCCTACYCCTAAAACCTCTCTACACAACCATCAACACCTYTGGTAATCCCACCCCGCCACTTCTCATCTGCGAAAAGGATGTTCATTTGATCTTCCAGAAACAGAAGAGATGGGAAGCTACAGGCCCAGATGGCATTACATCATCCTGATTGAAATCCTGTGCTGACCAGCTGGCTCCCATCTTCACAATGGCCTTCAACTGATCACTGGAGCTATGTAAAGTCCCTTCCTGCTTCACTCAACAATTATCCCTATTCCAAAGAAACCCAAACACACAGGACTTAATGACTACAAGTTGCCCTAAYACCTATGGTCATGAAGTCAGGTGAAAAAACGGTGCTGGCTTATCTGAAAGACATTACTTGAGTAACGGTACGGCAAGTCACGCCCTCTGCTCGAGCCAAGTCATGATCACCTGCAACTCCTCTCCACATTCCATTCCACGGCTTCTGTTTTGCCGCTTCATTCACTGTCATGAGCACATCTGCTCGGTATTTCATTCATCAGTTTTCACACTATATAATTCGCCCAGGAAAAACCATCCGGTGCCGAATTATTGCGTGCTCCAAGCCCTGTGTTTTTGCCAATTATACTTWWAGCCTTCCTTGTTGCTGACCCTTTTTCTCCTCTGGTTATGTCCTTAGCTCCACAACTCGGAATTGTTCGCTACGCTGATTGATAACCAGGTGCTCTATCAATTCATCCTACTCATCATTATGTCCTATCCAGCCTTTTTGCGCATGCGCAGTAAAATATGTGACGCTTAAATTCATTCATGTGCGAATTTACTGCGGTATTTCATCGTTTTGTGCTTTTAATTGACATTTGATTTTATTCACATTTGTATATTTAACAGTTGACTTGTGAACTGAAGGGTAGGAGTGATTCTTTTTTTWAATCGTTTGTACCCATGTTAAAACTATAGGAATTGCATTCTGATGAAGTACCGTCATGCTGCCCATGTTAAAACTTACTATTGCATTTTTTATTGCAATAAAAATATGTATATATATTTTTGCAGTCTTGTGTCCATTTGGATAATGTTGGACAGACCGGTATAACTCTTTTTTTTTTTTCTACCGGTAGGAAATTCTGACAAGTAGGAAAAACCGATAGAGGGTCAAAAGCCTGTGTTCTGCTTTATTATTTTACTTCGACTKTGCCGATATCCGCAGGATCACTGCATCTCCGATCTCTCACTCTGGGGCTGCTCACTCTCTCAAACTGCACGCCAGATTTGACGTGCACGCTGCAGCCTTCATCTCTCCACACAGCCGCGCTCACTCTGCTGCAGCTCTGGCTCAATCTGCACGCTCTCAGCCGGCCACCGCACGCGCTCTGTGTCACCCGTCCCTTAAYCCCTGATTACATCCACTTCCAAGCCATGATGCTTCTCATTTAAAACAGCATCCCAAGTACAGTATTTTGATTAAACCTCTCACGTCGTCTTTGTCACGTTCACATTTTGCATTAAAGTCCGTTATATTGAATCCAATCTGTTTGGGTCCTCCAAGCCTGCCTCACACGGACCAGCCGTGACAACTTGGAATGTTACTGGAACAAGTTCCATTCCGGGAGCATGTTCGTAAGTCCGATTTGTTCTTAAGTCTGACAAATGAWGTCTTGCGCACCTTTGACATGAATATACAATATAAAGTATACCAATCCACTTTACCAAATCTGTCCCCTTCCCCTACACTGCCATCCTGTGTCCAAAAACAAAAATTGCACCTAAGAAAATGAATCTCGCAGTAAAATGTTCTCTGTGCCTTTAAATTGCAAAGGGAATACGGGACGACATTTTGTCTCAGAGCCGTTTCCCATTGTATTGGATGGTGAACTCTGTCTTGTTCAGGATTTTACGCAATTAGGATTAACCACCATCAGGACAGCTTTACTGATTCATTGAAACCGGCTCATGAGGTCGACTCAGTTCTCCTGCACTCCCCCCACACACAATATACCAGACTTTATACATTTCATACATTCATGTACACACTGAAAATATTGTATATAATTGTAAATATTAATATCTGGTGCAGTGCAGTGTCTATTTTTTGTACAATACACGAGAACTGATTGAATCGGACGTCGAAACGTTCGTTCTTATCTGCAGAAATTCATAACTCGAAAGTTTGTAAGTCGGGGACTACTTGTAGAGCAAACAGGTCTGTGGATGATGCAGTCAACATGGGAATGCACTTCATCCTGCAACATATGAATGGATAAGTCAGGGACTTATTCAAGGGTCTTGTTTGTGGACTTCTCTTCGGCTTTTAATAYAATCATCACGCCCTGCTCCAGATCACTTTACCCAAATCTCTGTTAATAGCTCTCTCTATCAGTAAATCACCAGCTTTCTGACAGACAGCTGCTCACACTGTTCATTGAATCTGTTCTGTGCACTTCTAGAACTGTCTGGTCTGGCCCATTTRCAAAATCAGACATCCGAAGACAAAGGATGATTTGGACTGCTGAAAGGGTTATCGGTGGTCCCCTGCCCACCCTTCAAAAACTGTATATATACGGTGTAAAAAAAAAAAAGGGCTCAAAAATTATTGGACCTCTCACATGCAATCCATCTTCCCTTTTTTGTCATCAGGTTGGCATTACAGAGCACCAAGACAGCCAGACACAAGAACAGTTTTCTCCCCAGGCAATCTCCCTCATGAACAGTTCTCCCCACTATGCTATAAATACATGTGCAGTATTATGTGCAGTACTGTGTAATGCCACTGATATTTATTTGATAATACATCCTATTCCTTCCCCCCCCCCCTTTCTTTTCCTTTCATGTTGTGTGTGGTGTTAACTCTGGAACCAAAACAAATTCCTTGTATGTGCAAATCTACTTGTAAATAAAGCTCTTTCTGATTCTGATCTGATAGCTGCCAATGTTCTGGTGCCAGCATCCAGAGGTCTTGTGGAGTCATGTCCCAGTGTTCCAGTGCACAAGTGAATTTTTCATTGATGTGCAATTTAATGTTTAATGTTATGCTGTTATGTTTGATTGTGTGTGTGTGTGTGTCTATATATATATTTAGATTTTTTTCAAACATCCTAAGATGTGCAGTTTGGCAGGTCTGAAACAGGTCAAAGGGGCTAGATGTTTACATGTTGTCTGTATGATAATCCTTTCTACTGAATGCATTTTTGGAACTTTGCCTAGGTAAAGAAAGATCCTCCTACTGAGAAAGGAGGCGGTGCATTACAAATATAACAGCATCTGCTGATAGAATTGATGACTAGCAAACCAAGACCTGGTGAAAGGGTTTTCAATCTTCCTTTACAAAAAAATATAATTTGTTGTTATTGCACACTGCTGAAATGACAGAAATGCATACCCCTGTGGGTGTGGGTAGGGCACAGCTTCTACAGTTGGCTTCCAGAAGAGAGTGGACAGCACTGAAGCAAGTCCTAGATACTTTGGAAAACGGAGATCCTGAAATCTCCCAGGTGGATGAGGTGAGCGTACAGTATTAATTATTACAGAACTATTATTAGAGCTATGTAAACTCTGCACAAATTGTGATATTGTACAGTACAACTAAAATAGTAAAATGCTCAATTGATTTGAAACTTTATTTTATACCATTGTGTTTGTGTTACTTTTATGTCATATATACGTGACAGACAAAAGAAAATAAGAAAGCAACAACGAGTTGTTTTGTCCTCACCATGGAATTCCCATTTCTTCTTTAGAAAAAAAAATCCCACCTCTGGACACTGAAGGAAGATCACCAAGAATGTGTTTATTTATAATATAATGAACATTTCCCTCTGGGATTAAAAAAGTTAATTGAATCATGAATTTAAAAATCTGCAGTTTCATTGTCATTTCAAAAAAGATAGTTGTCAGTGGGACATACAATATGAAATGCAAGATGAAAATACTAAAAATTAAAATTTTATCCCACGTAAACTGTATAAGTACAGAAATGTATCAAATTTTTATTTTATTAAGTTGTGTTAAAATAGACCATTTGAACATGCTGGGATTATTTGTATCGTCATGAATTAAAATATTCCCTTTCTTTATTGCTCAAAGACTTTAGGCCTGAGTCTTTTGATGATTGCAGTAAAAGAGAACCAGCTTCATATAGTACAGAGATTGCTGGAGCTGGAAGTGAATCCTGGAGAAAAGACCACAGTAAGGACACATACAGTTACATACTTAATAAAGACAATTGATGAACATTGTCAATTAGGGAATTTTCTGTTCCCTCACCTATGTAAATGCTTGACCTCTATTTTATATCTTAGTAGTTAATGTTACCATCCATATTTTTGGTGGGGACAAGATGTTAAAAATGAAAATGTATATAAATTTTATTTTACTTCTTACCTACCCTTAATTTGATTTAGACTCTTACATAGTAAAATAATAATAATAATAATAATAATAACAATAATAATTTTTAATATTATTATTTTTCATACTTTCAGCTGTAGTCACATGCAAATAGGCCTATATTCTGACATTTGTTTAAAAACTGATGAAGTTCCTATGCACAATTCTGCATATAAAAAGAAATAGTTTTTGGCCATGGATCAAGATCATCACCAAATCTACCTATTAGGAATTTAACTATGGTTGGTACTATAGTTTACTTCAGTAATATACCATAGTATTATCATGGTACTTCAGACACCACCATTTTAGGCACTACTTTGGTAAATCCCATGACTCTTACTGAGTAAAAATTGTGCTATAATCTATAGTTAGCACATACAAAACAGGTACCATATTAGATACCCACTGAACTTTGGTATCCACTGTTGTACCCAAGAAGCATAATGGTATTGCCCAAAGTATTGTGCATTAACCCTTGGAGGATACCATGATGGGTAAAAATGCACTGCAGAGATTACCATATACACTTTATTTTTGTACCTGTTCCACATTACCATACTACAGTACTGCTGTACCAAATATGTACCATTGTAGAACCCTATACCATGTACATGGTGCATGTACTATATAAGCAATAAAGTGCCCTAATATTGTCAAAAATACAGAGACGACCAATATACCGAAACCATAGTAAAAGTTATTATGGGAAGAATTCATGTCACTTAAATAATGTCTGACTAAAAAGATCCTCGAGGTGATTAGAGATCTTATCTTTATTATCTGGGCCCAAGTTAAGTGGCACATAAATAAATAAATTATTTCCTTGCTTGGAGTCTAAAAGATTATAATTTGTCACTGATTGCACTAGGAATCTGTATGCTGCTAAAGGCCGTTAAAAGTCATCACACGAGTACCATGCAGCCTTGACCAGCAGGGGAGAGTTCGTCTTCATTACGTTCTTGAAGATTCGCCTTCATACCTGTGAGGTTATTTGRAAGTTGAGTCATGTAAACTGGAAAAAGGAAAGAAAGAAAGACGTACAGTTGACATGACTCAACTTGAGTTGACATTTTCCTGGAAAGTCAACAGCATTCTTAAAAAATAAAAACATATAGCCAGAGCTGTTGTTGGATCAAGCTAACTCCTGGATTAATTCCCAGACCGTGCCAGGGGGTTTGAAATGTCAATTGATGATAACCATAACCATTTGGGAACATATAGATACCACTAATCATTTTCTGACTTGCTCTCTACAGCACATACTGTATGGCATTATTCTTAACATTACAGAGGAACAACAATGACTGGAATTCTGACTGATTGCCTGTGAGGACATAAAAGTTAAATACTACACTTTGCTTTTTATTGGTTTTCTATGGAGAAGAATTCTCAAGAATTTCAGAGTTTATCATTTTCCTTTAAGCAAAGCGAACATAATAATCTTTACAGTTCCCCTTCTTATTGGAGAGGAAACTGTTAGACTTGACAATCCAGATCTAAAAAACAAGTGCACCAAAGATCACCAGACAAGATTTCTATCTATTATAATCTAGGTTTAGGAATAATCAGGTTTGTCAGGGTTGTAAAAATAAAACTTGTAAAACATGAAAAACAGCTAAAGGTGATACCACATTTATACTGTATCCTGTTAGGGAGTGGTCAGGATTACCCTATCTCCATCCACTGGGCATGAGAGCTCTGCAAATAGTTAAAAAGGATGTAATTCATATCCTATGGTCTTCMTCACAAACTTTAAAACAATGCAAAATTTCAGCATTTTACTAGTGGCCAGATTTTTTTKACCTTTTCTGCATGCCAGTATAAGCCATAAAATTTGCTATTCTAATGGCTTTCTTTGTAAGAGTGCTGGTTGACACCTAGATCCCTTTTCTAAAGAAGACATTTTAGGTTAGATTAGGTAAGATCAGATTCAACTTTGTCACTGSAAATGTATGGTACAAGACAACAAAATATAGTTAGCAACTAACCAGAAGTGCATTTTTTGCAGTACAAAATAATTTGCATAAATAAAATTAAAGTGCAATCTTGGATTGTGAGTAACTTGGTCTGCGAGCATTTTGCAAGACAAGCAAAATTTTGTAATAAATTTGACCTTGTTAAACGAGCAAGGTCTTTATAATTGAGTACAGTGGAACCTCGGATTGCGAGTAACATGGTTTACGAGTGTTCCGCAAACCGAGCAAAGATTTTTAATACACTTTTAATCGGAAACCGAGCAAGTATTAGTTTACGAGCGCCGAGTATCATGTATCACGCATGCGACTTTTATTATGACACCGAGCGGCAAGTGATCACAACTGAGCCAATCATTTTTCTCTCTCATGCGCTGCAAGAAATTATGGGTGATCATCTCCCCTGCTGCCTCTTAGTGCTCGTCTCTTACTGGTATAATCAACATCTCCCTCTCTCTTCTGTGTGTGCCCGCGTAATTTGACACTGTGCCCAACACACACCGACACACACACTTTTCTCATGTGTACTTTGTGTGCACGCGGGTGTAACACCGACACACACACACACACACACACACACACACACACACACACACACACACACACACACACACACACACACAC
>QMIH01000098.1:546759-571328 GCA_003987875.1 Clarias batrachus
CGATTCTTTTCAAAGGTAAGGTGCTGGTTCATTTGTTATTTTTATATTTTTACTTTACAGCAGTGATTCCGTTAGGCTGCTCACGCGAGTATCATTAGAGAGATTTCTTTTTTTCCCCCCGTTAAAACAGTGTTTGCATTGTGTATGTTAGTTGTGAAACTTAAAAAGCGAGGTGTGGGGAGGGAGGAGGTGTTTACTGTTTAAGACGAGACGAAGGGCTAATTCCACACACACACAGTCTCATTGCGTAACTCATATAGCCAATATCCRTGCGCGCGTGTACTGTTTACTATAACATTGTGACCATGTGTACACATGTAAAGTTTTTTTTCATTTATTTTGTGTCCAATTGTAGTGACTGTTGTTTAGTAACTACTGAAACAACGGCCTCCGTGAAGAAAAAAAAGTTAATTAAAAAAGTTTGTGTTTGTGAGCACGTTAAAAAAATTCATCTCTCACACTGCTATAGCCTCTAAACAGATTCATTTAGCACCTACACTGCTACAGTCTTTTWAACTTTTTTTTTTCTTGCAGAAGCAGGGGCAGGGGGGCTACTGTGTAGGACAACTTTGACACACACGCACGGGTAAGAGGAGTGATTCCGGTAGTTTGTGTGTGTGTCTTCTTATATAGTACCCTTTGCTCCTGCTTCTGCTCTCATCACCAGTCACAATTCTTTTCAAAGGTAAAATGCAGGTTAATCTGTTTTATTTTTTTTATTCATTATATTTATTTGAATATGTTTGGGCCGCGGAACAAATCGTCAGATTTTCCATTATTTTTTATAGGGAGATTCGCTTTGATATACAAGTGCTTTGATATATAAAAATGCTTCCGGAATGATTTATGCTCACAATCCAAGGTTCCACTGTATACAGTGAGGTAGGTAAAAAAAATTAGTGCAAATGATTATAGGTGGGAGCAATAAGGAATTAAAATTTTATTTGTCATATGCACAGTCATACACATATGATATGCAGTGAAATGCTTGTACAACTGCCCATAACCTAAAAACAAAAAACGAAAATAGAGTATTCAAATAGAAAATATGAAATAGCAATATAAAAATAGAACAATACAGTATAAAAAAGAAAATATTATGWAACGACGCGGGTCACGCGAGGGGCAGAGCTGCGCATAAACTGTTCAGAACGGGCAGATCCGCAGGCTGCTACCACACGGAATTCTGAACARGCAAAGACGGGGCCATTTATACACGCAGTTGCCAGGTAACGCCGCCGTCAGACAATCAGCCTGAACGAGCCGCACCTGGCGGTGTGTTTATATATAGGGTCCTGATACCTCGGCACTTCGTGTGATCATTAGATAGCACCGGTAAAGGTATCAGGGCCAAAGAATAAGAAAAAAGAAAGGTAGAAAATAAAAGAAAGACAAACAGACAAAGCATTCTGTTAAAAGAAGGAGGCAAAGTCCAAGCCTCTGCCTTTCTGAGACACCGGCGAGAGAGAAAGAGAGAGAGAACATGAGGGAGAGCGACACGCATTAGTTTAGCGTGAGCTCTCAGGTTAAAGTGCACAAAACATAAAATCTCCCTCTCCTCTAAAAAAAATCCTCAGTAAGGGCGAATGCCCAGAGAGCATCTTTAGTTTTTGTTTTAGTTTCAAGAGTCCCGTCTGAAATCGCATAGATGGCGGAGCTCTGTTTAGTTTGTGTTTTCAGTTTTCTTTTGTTTCCTTTTAAGTTCCTTAATTAATAATCCCATGCTATGTCGAAAAGCATTCCTGTGYGTGTCATAAGCGAACTCACGCACTCCTATTTCATTGACCCTCTCTAAAGCCATGCGTCAGCGCTCTCATCATTAAAACATTTCGTGGTGCGGCTCTCCATACCGCATCAAACATAACATATTCAAATAAAAATATAAAACATAAAAGAATATAATAATAAAAAGTATGCAAATATAGAAAATGTAATGGAATTTAAATGGAAACGCAAGGTCGAATCATGAGAAGAACAATGTGCAAAGTTCCAGGTGTGCAAACTCTAAAATACTGTATGTATAAATGTGTGTTAAATGTGCAAATGTTCATTAATGTGCAATGTGCTAAGTGGTGTATGAGTAGGAGCAGATTAGAATGTTTAGTCCTGTGTGGTGTTATGATTGAGAGTCCATATAGTCTGCAGGAGAATGCTTCTCCACAGTCTCTGTGTTGGCCTTCAGGAAGCAGAAATGCTTTCCTGGCAGCAACAGAGAGAACAATCCATTGTTGGGGTGGCTGAGGTCCAAGGGGTGGCCTTGGTCTAGCACAGTTAGTTGTAGATTGAGTACAGGTCAGGAGCTTGGTGCAGCTGATTGAGCTCTCCTGTGTAGAGCTCATCTGTCCGACATGGTGCTGTTCCCAAACCAAGTTGCAGTGTTTTCCATCAGGATGCTCTTTATGGTGCAAGAGTGGATGTACTTAAATTGGAGATCCAGGTAGGAAATTGGAGACCATATTGTATACTATAATGGAGAACTTGTACTCTAAACAGTATACAGAGAATAAGTTATATTCCATTAGTGCAATGATTTTAGATGTATTCAAAGAGGAAGATATTGTGTAACATGGTAAATTTAATAAAATTCTGCTTAAAATTTATGATGAATTTGAATGGAAATGCTCACTGCTCACAGGTTGCTTATGTCTTTGTCTTGTACAGGATGGCCAGACTGCACTACACATGGCTGCTCTCTGCTCAAAGGATGACATTGTGAAGCTCCTAGCAAGCAAAACAGACCCAAATACTCCAGGAGGGGTGAGATCAGACCACCCTTTATTTCTTTGCATATGCTATTGACGATAATGATGTTGATGGTGATGATAAAATGCCCTCCATAATGAATCTGTAAAACTGASATAGAACATGCTGCAGGTCTTGGTCCACCCGTAGTTGGTTTTGAGGMTGCAATCACAGACCTAGTTTATTACCTGGATAAATGTCTTTGGGCATGCCAGATGGACCATGCAGACACCAGCCCAGATAAGGGGCTCAGAATTCCAACCATGACCCTCTCAGGAGCCTTCCCATACCCAAAGTGCACTTTTGCTGAACCAATGCAGCTGGATCTATGAGGCTGAATGTATGAGCATGTGTTGCCTCTAAAAGGATAAACCAGGTCAGTTTATGTCAGCCTGTCGTAGGCTGTTGGGAAAATCCAATCTCCATCCAGGGTGGGGCAAATGTGTCAGGAACCATTTAGCCCTGAAACTTCATGCACGAGGTGTTACAGTTTCATCCTCTCCCAGGAGACACCCCTTTTTATTGGGGAGGGGAACTTTTAGCCTGGTTAACTACCCACAACCCATACATCAACTTGTAAGCCGRTTTGTTTATTCATCAGTGCCAACCGTGTCATTCTACTTGCCTTCTTCAGTTCTATACACTCTGCTCCTGAGATCTTGAGTCCTAAGTTTCAAATCTCATTTTCAATAAAAAAGAAAAGGGTCACAGCATTGCCACCCCCTTAAGACTGTGGCGTTGACCTTTTCCCCAGAACTTTATCCACACAACAAATTTTCTCTCACTCTGCTACAGAGACCATCACTATGAAGGAGGGCAGGAAGGATTCACTTAAAGCTAGTATAATCTGACCTCCTGTGGGAGTTTGGTTCTTCTTGGTGTGCAACAAGGGTTTGCTTTCATACTGATGCAGGCCAATGTCCTTACAAGTCTAGCATTTGCATCCCCTACCACCTAGGTCACTTTATAACCCAGATGATTCAGGTTGATGCCTGTGCATCTACTCTTTTTTTTTTTCAAGTCCATTAGAATTTAGCACTAAGAAATTTAGGTGTCATGCCAGCAGGCATGGTAATCGTAATATAAAATATATATTAATATATATAATATTGTATATATAAGCAATTCTTGTGTTCAATATTGTACTTTTTTTCTGGAAAAGAAAAAAAACAATAAAAACTTAACTAGCATTGCTATGAGGTCCAGTGCAACTAAAATCTAATTTTTCTGGTCGGCGTGGCATCGCTCTGCAGCTCACAATGCATACATATCTTAACATCTAGTTCCTACAGTTCTTTATCTTTAAGTATGTTCTTCAATAATTACAGAGATGTTATCTAAACTTAATAGAAATGGTAAGTTGTTATAAAAAATTGTTATGCAAATGCAAGGGTTTAAGGAGATTAGATTCAACATCTTTATCTTTTTATTTTCCTAGCCCAAGGCTCAGCTGCCACTGCATTACGCTGCTTCTCGACCTGATGATTTCTTTAATGTGGTGCACATTCTGCTCAAATTCTCCAATACAGATGCACGTCTTAGACAAGATGAGGTAAATTCCTTATTGTAATACAGTACAGTGTCAATTTAAATTCTCAAGTGTCAATCCACAATCAGTCTCAAATTCTCATTGCTGTTATTTGTAAGACTAACAGTGCTCCATAAAACCGTAAGTTTTTTTTTTTTTTTTGGCTATTTTGGTTTTGGAATTTGTATCTTTTTAAGCTTTACTTTTAAGCTTGTGGCTCTTCAACCCAGATGTAATCATGGGTTAAGTGTACAATGGATATGGTCAGTTCAAATGACAGATAAACCGTAGGAATATTTAAATGTATGTTCTTGTTGTAGCTCGCAATGTTTCCCAAAATGTCACATTGATCTGAAAAAGCAATTTTATCTTTGGAAATAAAAGTGAATGTACCTTAATATTAGTTAGCTAGCCTACTAGCATAACATGAGTATTTTAAATAACATAGCATAATTAAATTCAAYGTGAGGGGCAGTGTTAGTTCAGACATTTGAGGCTGATCAGTGGGTCAGGGGTTTGAGCCCCATCACCAAAATGGGTCATTGGTCAAGACAGTTAACTCTGGAGATCACAGAGATAAAAAAATAATAAAGCACTGTTTGCCTTTCTCATTTTTCTTAAATTGTTCATAGATGCATCTGAATGTCTTAAGAATACCTTTGTTCTTTGCCTTGTATCAAATTAACAGTGTGGCATTGTGTAGTGTTTTTCTTTTTTAAAAWTTTTTTTATGTTTTTGCCCTTAGGATGGCTACATTCCACTGTT
Organism: Clarias batrachus; assembly: GCA_003987875.1. Classification (NCBI taxonomy): domain Eukaryota; kingdom Metazoa; phylum Chordata; class Actinopteri; order Siluriformes; family Clariidae; genus Clarias; species Clarias batrachus. The sequence continues at coordinate 551,795 of QMIH01000098.1, forward strand.
GCTGGCCGTCAAAGCTGGCAATGTTGGAATTGTCAAGGAGCTCCTCTCAGACCTTTCAGAGTCACAGCTGAAAGCCAAGACAAAAGTAAGGACAGCTGGTCTGTCACACGCCTTTAGTGCTTATAATGGGGGTTTTAGAAAATCTAATGAAAAAATCAACAGATTATACAGATTAAGAATTTCTATTTTTACATTTTTATAAGAAGTGTTAAGGAAACATAGAAGGATTTGCTAATCCTGTAGGTTTTGTTAAACCAAATATTATATAACCTGTTGATTATCTGTATCCTACCATTAGGAAAATGGAGACACGGCTTTGCACATCTGCTGTCGAAGAAGGCATGCTGATATGGCCAGAGTGCTGATAGAATTCAATGCAAACCTTAATTGCCAAAATGTAAGGAGGCAATACCCATATATTTTGTGGATACATTTTGTGATCTGCAAAATAATTTTGTAATGGTTTCAGACATGAATAAAAAGCTAAATGTGTACCAGTAAATATTCCAACTATAAATACACTTAGTGTGGTAGATGGTTTGACAATTCATATGATTTTGTAAAATTCATATTCTAAAATAATATTTAATATTACTTGAAATTCCTGCCATTGACAGGAAAAGAGTTTCTATTATTAGCAGTAGAAATAGCTAAAAAATAAGCTGATCAGCTTTAGTTTAATCAGTGATATTATTTCAGGTTGGAGCCCACATACATGCATGCCTGTCTTTCTGTACGGCAGAACCTTCTGCTTAACTTACAAAGAAATAAAATGCTTTAAGGTTAAGTATCATTTGACTAACTTACTTGATCTAATGAGTTAAAATCAAAGAAGTCAGTCATTTTTTGTAATTTTGTAACTTTTATTAGTCTCATGGTTCCAGAACATATGTGATAAACTGGTTTTAAAATTCCCTCAGGAAGAACAAACATACATTGATCTGTCCATTCATCTTTGAAGTTTCAGTTTTCATAGTATACTTTAAAGTTTTTTTTTTTTTTTTTTTTTTTTTTAGTAAGCCATGCTGTGTCGCATTTTCGTTTCTTCTGGATTTTAGTTTTTTTAGTGGCTTTTAGCTGCGTTCATTTGCTTCAGTGTCTTCCATATACTCTGTCTATACACTGTAATCTATTGTGCTTCTTGGATCACAAGTGAATTGTGAATATATGATTAAGTGAATCATATAGACACACCCACTTTAAGGGAAAAGCGCTGGAWTAGTTTTTAAAAAATTATAATAAAAAGCTCTGGATTCGGTGACATAATCTGACATAACTACTCATAACTTTTCATTCTACTCAACATTTTGATTTCATTTATGGCACAGGTTTAACTTTTTTTWAAAAACCCTACATATTGCCAAAATTTTATTAAATTCAGCCAGTCCAGCCAGTTTTTTTTGTGATGCTGTGACAAAATCTGGCTGGACAGACATACAGAAAAATCTTCATACAGAAAATTTGGTTTTGGCTCTTCCATTGAATGAAAAGTGAAGGTATCATTGAAAGAGTGAGTTCTGACCAATGTACAGAAATACATGTTCTTTTATTAATATGGATTGCTCCAGAAATTTAAAAATATAATTTCTCCAGTAAACGTATCATTGAAAGAATGAGTTTTGACCAATGTACAGAAGAAAACTTTCTTTTATTAATATTGTCTAATTTTACAAAAATATAGCATGTACTACTGTCATACAGGGCTGTGGACTTAGAGTGCATTATTCCTTAATAGAGKGATAAAATAAGTATGCATTTTAAAATAGTGACCCTAATAAATTTTTAGGCATATGCTTGGTTTATATTCTAGTAGTACAACAGCAAATGGTTCAGTGAGCAGCGTAATTGGTTTATTCATACAGGATGAAGGGCAGACTCCTCTTCACATAGCAGCTTGGGAAGATGATCAGACAATGCTGAAGTTTTTCTACCACAGGGCAGCAAATCCCAATATTGCAGACAGGGTGAGCAAAAGCTGGCATTCGCAAAGTTATATTTTTTGCAATTCATAATTTATATTTTCCTAGCCATCATGTACCCTATGATGGATTCCTTTCCCTATCAGCTGGACAAATTCCCTCTGCACATTGCAGCTGAACGAGGCCACACTACTGCAGTTGAAGTCCTCACTGAGTTATTCAACTCAAATATATTGGAAAGAACCAAGGTAAATCAATGCCTTACATTGAAACATTTTACTGATTACATTTACTCTAATTTACTGTGATCTTAAAAAAGAGTAATAATATGAAAACATTGTCCAAAAATGTGATATAGAACCAGGAACAGAAAGATTGTGAAAACGAAAMCATAGGGAAACAGGGTAAATGTTTAAGAAAATGCACATTGTCAAAAATTGATAACAAACTTCAAGATTTAACGTAGGGTGCAAAGCCCATGTGGAGATGCTATATCAAGTGTTCTATAATTAGATAAGAATGCCCGCTGATGATCTGGGGTGGTAATGGTAGACAATTTATAAACAATAATACAGTATTGATACTTTTAGATGCAAATCGTGCTGATAAGCATACATACAATGGTTTACAGATCTTTATTGTAATTATTTATCTTAAATTGATGTCATTTATTTTTTWTTGATATTATCTTTCTGATGGTTTACGGTGCAGGATGGGAGCACATTGCTGCATATCGCTTCTCGGTTTGGCAATCTAGAGATGCTGCAGTCATTGCTCAAGAAAGGTGTACCATTACACATGGCAGACAAGGTATAAAATTTCATAGATTTGTAACTCATGAATCGTATCAGTGCTGATCTGTTATTCTTGTTGTTATTGCCAGTCAGGTGCAGTGTGTTTGCATGTGGCCGCAAAGTTCGGTCACAAAACTGTAGTGAAAGTTTTACTCCAGAAGGGGTTGCATGTAGATGCTACCAATAAAGACGGACTGACGGCGCTCCATGTTGCTGTAGAAAACTGCAAGCCTAAAGTTGTGCAGATCCTATTGGGCTCTGGTGCACAGGTTCAGCTCAGAGGAGGGAAGGTAATGGGGCCTCTGTTACTAAACTATTTTTCTTTTTCTTTTTTTTACATTTACCTTAATGAAGCTGAAAAATCCCTGGCAGACCATGTGACAATCCATTTTAATGAGTCAGCAATTTTTTTAGTCAAATAGCTGTAACTCAGGACTGTTTATAGTACAGTATATACCACGGTTGGGACAAACACTCTTTGGTGGGCTTATTGATTAGCACTGTCACCTCGCACCTCTGGATTACCGCCTTGTGTACTGTATATGGAGTGTGCATGTTCTCTCTGTGCTTGTTGGATTTCCTCTTGGTATTCTGGTTTCCTTTCACAATCTAAAGACATACAAATGGCCCAAAGCTCCCCTCTAAGTCCTGCGTTGGGGCTGCCACAATTAACAACATACTTTGTGGTGCAACCCCCCCCCCCCATATTTTAACAGAATGTGATCATGTTGATGAGACATCATTTAATACGGCCACTACCAAGTTTGACCTTTCATACAAATTGTTTTTTTTTCTCTTTAAACCAAGAAAGACCAGAGCCGCACAATACATATGACCTTTAACACAATATTTTAATTTATGTAATATTTCTATAAATTTCGCATTTCTGAGATTTTACCTGCACTCGCTGCCCTTCATCTACCAATATGTAAAGAGTAAGATGAAGTAAAAACAAAATAAGAATTAAATACTGTTGGCTGTACATAGATCGCATTGTGCCATATGCACATTTTATGAGTTTTACATTTTGGACAATGGGAGGAAACTGGAGTACCCAGAGTAAACCCACCAAACACAGGGAGAACATGCAAACTCCATGCACACAGACCCAATGTAGGAATTGAACCCGGTCCCTGAAGGTGGAAGGAGACAGTGCTACCCACTAACCCAAAATTGAAATGTGTCACTATTGCAATTAACATTTTTTGAGCCAAACCATTTTATTTGTTAATGTCCATTAAAATAATGCCAGTAAATGAGTAAAGAAAATGTATACTATGAATTGTAATCTAAGTAGAAACTCAATTATGATTTCTCTGCTGCTTGTGCAGGCGTTAGAGATGCCCCTGCATATAGCAGCCAGGGTGAAGGATGGTGAGAAAGTGGCAGAGATGCTATTGAAGAGCGGAGCGGAGGTCAACACAGAGCAGGAGGTAAGAAAAGCATGAGATGGGTTTCACTGATTAGTCAGTTACAGACCACATTGGATGAGAGAAATTATTATGTTTGCTTGGAGGTTTATATATATATATATATATTTTTTTTTTTTAAAGAATGGTGAGACTGCAATGCATATTTCAGCACGTCATGGAAATTTACAGACGGTAAGGACTTTATTAGAAGAGGGAGCAGATCGCACATGGACATCTAAGGTATGCAATTCTGGTGCGAACTATAAAAATTYATCTTAATTTTATGAAATGCACTTAACAAAGTGTCCAGACATGGGCAATAAGTTAAAAGATGTATATCATAATTCAATTTTATTCGTATAGCTCTTTTAACAATTGTCATTGTCGCAAAGCATCTTTATACAAMCAAAAGAATTATTTAAATTTGTATGGAATGTGAATATGTATGAATCAAGATGGTCAGATAGTCCCTGATAAGCAAGCCGAGGGTGACAGAGGCAAGGAAAAACTCCCTGAGATGGAGGAAACCTTGAGAGGAACCGGACTCAACAGGGAACTCATCCTCATTTAAGTGAAACAGAAAGCAGGAATTGATCTGCATTCATACTGTGTGTTAGGTGGCAGACAGTTCAGTATAACAGTTGTTAATAGATGTTAATTAATGTTAATATGTGGTCCAGGTAGTTTTTGGAGGCTCAGGTACATTTGTATGAAATTCCAGTCCTGAACTATTGAGCGACTGCAGCCAAGTCAAGTCCTCAGAGAAACAGCTGTCAACATCAGTCGAGGCCAGAACTGTCTTCATAGTAGAGTGAAACCATCCCCATACACGGACACATCCCAAAAGAAACACGCAGGGCATCCATGTGACGAGATCTCCAACCAAAAACAGGGCACCAGGATGAGTCAGACAGGTCCAGAGAGCAGAGGGAGCCTGGATCAATGGCAACTCAGGAACAACTTGTGTAGCTCAACAGAGAGAGGGAAAGACAGAGAGGGGGAGAGCAGAAGAGGACGGATAACAGTTAGTGTAAAGTGCAAGCAGGGACTTCGGCAGGCCTAACTATAACAGCATAGCTAAAAGGGAGAGCCAGAAGTAAACACAGACATGAGGGCTCCCTGAGATGTAAAGCAACCAATCACTTCACCATCAACAAACCTGAGTGATCAATGAGAGTGGGGAAGACAGCATCTAAACATACCAGTTCACCATAATATTCTATGTCCATGAGTCCCCCAGATCTGCTMCTTTCCCTAAGGCAAATTTGTTTATAAAATGCTTGGTAAAATAAATAGGTTTTTAGCCTAGACTTAAATACTGAGACTGTGTCTGAGTTCCGAACACTATTTGGAAGGCTTTTCCATAATTTTGTAAGAAAAAGCTCTGCCCCCTGCTGTAATCAGTATTAAGCAGAAGAAAGTTAATTAGCATCCAGTCTCTTATATCCTTTACACATTGCTCAAATTTAGCAAGCTGTTTTTGCTCATTTGGTTTTGCTGAAACATATAACTGTGTGTCGTCAGCATAACAATGAAAACTAATATCATGCTTACAGATTATGTTGCCCAAAGGAAGCATGTAAAGGGAGAAAAAGCAGTGGGCCTAAAACCGAACTCTGTGGAACACCAAACTCCACTAGAGAACATGCAGAATAATCACTATTTAAATCTACATACTGATAACGATCAGTCAAATAGGATCTGTGCCAGGAGAGGGCCGTTCCCTTAATTCCTACTTAATTCCTTTTCTAATCTGTAAAGGAGAATACCATGATCAATGGTGTCAAAGGCTCTACTGAGGTCAAGTGACACAAGCCTTGTTATGCTTGTTATATATCTGTTTGAGAGTATGYGTCAGTATAGGATCTAATATACAGGTTAATGAATTTGCAGAAGAGATGAGTGAAATTAGTATTCTCTTAAGGTATAACGGAATGTCAACAAGCAATTTATCCACAAAGTCAGCAAGTTTCACATCTAAACAGCTCCTTTTTCATTGAGCACACTAATTTTAAAAAGTTGCAGGCCTTTTGCATTTGCTGCAATATTGACAATTTTAATTCAAATCTGAAGGCCCGTTCTCATTTGCCTTTAGTTCAGGCTAAGGTTGCCCAAGATCAAGATTTTGTTCTTTTAAATGATCTTTTATGTTTTATTATTCATTTTATGTCTATTTATTTATTTATTTATTTATTTATTTATCTATCTATTTTTATGATTTTAAAAATTAATTTTACCGACTGTTTAACTTTTATAATACTGTATTTTTGTGTTTTGTTTCTCATCTTATTTCGTTTTATCCTATGCGTTTTGCATTCTAGGATTATGAACAGTTGTAAGTATGTAGAGGTATTCWACTGGTAAGCACATTGGGTCAACTGCTGTTCTTTTAAATGTGCTATAAATAAAAGGACTTGACTTGCATATATGCACAAAACCAAAAGAAGGCTTTTACCATGTTCTGTATCTGTGCTTGCATATTTATTCAGGCAGAGGAGACGCCACTCCATGTGGCCGTACGTCACTGCCATGCTGACATAGTGGAGTTGATCTTGGAGTATTTGACCAGGGAAAGACGTCGAGAGGGGGCAGAGCTCTGTGTCCGTCAAGCAAACCAGGTCATTACCAGAAAGTGAAAATTAATATATGTGTATTTCCAAATAATTTTAATTGATTTATCCTGCGGGAAGAATGGTAGCGTAGAGGTTAGCAGTGTGGTCTGTGATCGGGGGTTCAATGAAGTTTGTGCATGCGTGTGTGAGCCACCTATGATGGATTGGCACCCTGTCCAGAGTGTACCCTGTTTCTTGTCCTAGGATAAGAAATTTATTATGCAACACCATTGCCAAATGTTAAAATTGTGCATTACAGAAAGGAGAGACCAATCTGCACCTGGCAGCTGAGATACAGAAGGACATTGTACATGGAGATGATGAGGACGTCCTAATCATTAGGACTTTGATGGAGTATAATGCTGACATCACAGCAGCTACCAGGGAGGTTAGTGTCGAATACTTTCACACATTAAGCCAGGTCGTGGGCTGAATAGTAAATGGTTTGTATTTATGTTTACATTTATATTTGTGGCATTTTTGGATGCCTATATCCAGAGAGAATTACAGAATTGCTCTGAAGTATCTATAAGTAAATACACTACCAGTCAAAACACTGAACACATCGTCTAATTCCATGGTCTTTTCTGATTTTTAAACAATCTGAAGGCATCCAAATATGCAATTATCTCCTTAGAACAATCGATATTGAGATGTGTCTGCTGCTTATGCTCTGTAAAGCCTTCATAACAGCTCTAATCTGGGGTGCTGTTGGTTAATTAATTATTTTTRAGGCTGATAACTCTAAATGAACAACTTCTCTGCAGCAGAGGAGTAGGGGAACTACACAAGAAACGTACAAGTTTTGGTCTTGCTTTTCTGGGATGGTCTTCATAAGAGCCAGTTGCTTGATCATCAAGGTGCTTGATTGGTGTTGCAAATGCACCTGACAATACAGGACTATTCCAGAAAAGCTGGCCTTCATGTCTTAAAATAAGATCTGACTGTTGTTGTTGTTCCTTAATTACGCAATTCCATAGATATTGTTTTATAGTTCTGAAATCTCCCATGTAGTTTTAGAACTAACAAACAAAGAAAATGTTCAAACTTTGGACTGTTACTAAACATCCTGTACTGTACCTACTGGCTCACTAAGTTACTGGCTTTTAATGCATTAGTCAAAAAAATATTTTGCGTAGGATTGTATTTTTATTAGCTATTTTATGTTATTAAATTCCAAGGTTATCAACTGTTTAAAGTCAATATCACAATAATTTTAATGTTAACACATTAAAATAGTGCATAAATAACACTGGATTCTCTTATGTACTCATTTGTTATAATTATAAAATATATAATTTTAATACAACAACACAGCTATTTTAAACAGCTAAAACATTTGCCAACAGAATAAGATAATTAGAAGCATTAATAGGAATATCCCTAAATAGAAATATTACTTGGCATACAATAATTAAGTTTTTTGTCAAGATGCAGCAAAACAAAACAGGGGACTATGTAAAAGAGATACTATCTTGGATAAATTTAAATGACGGGTTATCTGGGAATTTGCACATGAATTTCTGCTTCTATTGGCCAACTACAGCAGCCATAGGGCACAACTCCGCAATAACTTTTTAATTCTTGTATTTGGCAGCTTGGCACGTTATACAACAATCATTCAAAGTGAACTCAACTAGTGTGGTCGATAGCCTTAAATGAAAAACCAAAAAGAAAGGGGGACATTACTACTTCTGATGAACTGTAAACAAATGCAACAACAAAATACAAAAAAAAAATTAAGTTTAAATAAACTTAATACTATTTAAGCACATACTATTTCATGAACTGTTTCAGCAAACATGTAATGCATGTCGTTATGTTGCATTTTTGGTGAATACTGTTTCTCTCCTATCCTCCCAAATTCTGATAAAAAACAAAAATCCTGTTATTGACTATGAGCCCTGACAGTAAGTACAGTGTATATAAATCAATTATTTAAAAAAATATGTATTAACTTTCAAAATTTACATTTAAGAAATCAATTCAGGTGAATTTCGAATGGCAACACAGCAGCTTAGTAATTAGTTATGTAGCCTTGAGAAGGCATCTGTGTGGATGGAAGTTGTATGCTCTCYCCATGTGTAGTGGGTTTTCTCTAGACAAACTGGTTTCCTCCCAAAGTCCAAAGACATGCAGAGTAGGCTAAGTGGTGATTCCAAATTTGTGCATTCTTTCCCCTTCATTGTCCGTGGTCATTCTCATTGTTTATCTTTTCTGTAGATGGAAGAAACTCCAATCCACTACTGTGCCAGGATTGGCAATGTTGCAGTGCTGCAGGAGATGCTCAATAATGTGCCCAGCARCTGCCTACAGACAGCCATCAACAAGCAGGACAAGGTACTCATGCTCCAGCAACATGGTCTATAGACAATTATTCAGGTCTAGGCTTACCAAAGTTATGTTTTAATGTATGTATGTATTTTCAAATTTGAGTCAGATGACTACCTGAACCTACTAAATGACCAGATTATGCCACCATTGATTGTTTTTTTTTCACAGATGGCATAGGCATATTTCAGGATATAAATTGTGAAATTGTGATTTTCTTATGAATCTCTGACTGTGTCTTTGAATCATGCTTGTACTGTATGTTTGTGTGAATGACAGACTGGCAGGTCTCCATTGCTTTTGGCAGCCGATTTGGGACACATGGAGGTAGTGAGGCTGCTGCTGAAAAGAAATGCCAGAGTGGATGTGTTTGATGAGGTTTGATCATTAATGTGACTCTCAATTTTATACCACAACCATGACTGTGCGGTGTTTTGGGCCAATTGCCAAACTTAATATCTGCAAGTGGCAGTTTGGGAAATTGTCACTTTTTTCTTCCTAAAACATACTTTGACCGCAAAGTTTAAATTATTAGGAATGCCCCGCAAAGGACCATCCATCAACAGACATTAAAATACTAGACTTTTATTCATGAGTCTGTAGTGTTGGAACAATACTGTATATTGTATAGCCTGTCAAATTGTAGCATGTGATGAGTTTTTCCAGGGTGCCACACATTTGTTCATCTATKTGATTAGGCAGCAAACTCATGTCAAAAGGCGACCCTTAAAATCTTCCTTTTTATGTTTAAGGGTTCTACATTGCCAAAGATGCATGACCTGGAAACATGTTTATTGGTGTTTTTCTAATATAATTATCAACAAGGTGATTGGCTTTTGTACTGATCATTAAACACTACCTTCAGAAAGTCACCTGGTTTCCTTATACTATTTCATTAAATTAGTTTGACAGCAGAATGATGTCTTGAGAGTGGTGTTTGCACTTTTTTAGCCTTTTTTTAGATAACAAAGTACTGCAAAAATATTGTTTTTTTGTCACTTCATTGTGAATTTTGTGCAATTCTGCAAATCACTACAACTCCAACTCCCAGACGCTGACAACTGCACCTTAAAAAGGGTATACGTTTACACAGTACAATGTCTGTTTGGGCACTGTTTGACTGTATAAACATGGTCTCATATCATGGTCCCTATTGCAGAGAACATTGTTAAATGTTCAATGTGGTTGAGTTAATCTAGTACATTCATGACAGCTGCTGTTTTGCTTTGCTTGTAGTTTTACTTCATTGATTAAATGACTGAAAAAAGTGACCCAATTGGCTTTTCATTACTATTGCTATGCAATGCAGATGCCCAGGGTTGTTGTTTGCCTAACATGAAAGTTCAGAGCTTAGAAAKAATAATTTGTAGCAGTTTTTAAGTTAAACATTTTGTTATACTAAGCCTTGTGTGCCAGAGATTTTTTCCCCYCAGAATAAATAAATGTCTGAAAATGGTGTTTATCGTGTTTTGCTGTCAGACTGTTCATATACACAAAAATGAGACATATAGTCTGATTTTCTTTATGTTGTTGTTATGTTATGTTGATGTTATCAGTGACAGATTGTGTGATATGCAATATGCAGGAAGGAAAGTCCGCTCTCCACCTGGCTGCTGAGCGAGGCCATGAAGAAATTGCTCAAATCTTGCTCTCATATAAATCCTTTGTAAATGCTAAAACCAAACTGGGCCTAACTCCACTGCACCTGAGCGCCCAGACCGGCTCATACCATCTTGTTCAACTACTGATAAACACACACAAGGCTCCTACTAATGCCCTTACTTTGGTAAGACCCCAATTATTTGTTCAGCGCTATAAACTCAATCAATCCTAAGAGATGTGTAAAATAGAAGGTGCCAATGCATGTTTCAAAGCCTTAAATATTTTCCAAATTCATATAAATTCAGTGCCAACCAGTTATTTACTTCTTATCTGGTGTTTTTAAAATTTTCAGATTATTTATTTTTCAGGAATTATTTATTTAATGATACACTTGCTGTTCCAGAGTAAACAGACTCCTCTGCATTTGGCTGCCATCTGCGGAAATTTGGACATCTGCAACAGTTTGTTAAACCTTGAAGCTGATATCAAGGCCAAAGATATTGTGAGTGTATTCTCAGTATTATCTTTGTTAGTCTGTTTCAGTTTACTTGAATATATCACTACAGTTATGTGGGTTGATTGGTTGGTTGGTTATTGTTTATATACAATTCGATAAACATTTGATAAATATGTTATCAATATGCTAATGAAGCAATACAATTAAAAGATTAATCACACCAACATATAACTGCTGAATAGTGCTGGATTCCTTTTTTTCCTTTACTTTCGTTAATTGGAAAAAAATTACATTACTGGTTTAAGAAGAAAAAGTGATAGGTATTTCTATATTGTAAGATATTATAAATTTTATATTTACTATCCATGGTAAATCCAGTGAAGTAGTATTCTGGCAATTTTGTTATTATTTATTATTTAATATGCAGAGCATATTTAATAGTAATTTAATGAGTTGCACGATAACCTAAAAGGAACAGGAGCAACAGAGGAGAACACAAACTTGTCAAATAGTTCACTCAGTTCTCAAAGGGTGAGGTGGGCTTCTCAATAAATAGATCTTACCCGTATACTTTGGAAAAGATAGCTGAGACAGCAGGTAATGGTTCTGGCCATTTATTAATACATTTATATAATACAGCTCAGCACATTTGTTCTTCACTRGGCTACAGGTCCCACACATTTCAGAATAGTGTAGGGCCCTTGCCACTGCATTAGGAACTAGAAAAAAAGCAGCGGTGTATGTTCCCCTGGTTTTAATTCCCTAGCCTGTGAAGGGAGATCATACTGTATGTTCAACTTTGCCATGTCAAGCAGATGCCACAGCCATCTTTTGTACATCAGCTCAGAAGGTGTGAACCTGTTGATGGCTTCTGGAGTTTCTCAGACAGTGAAGAGAACTGCAGCTGCAGTTGAAGCACTCCACCTGGCTATCCTACCTGACCTACAATAGTSGGCTACCATGAATTTGGACATGAAGGTCATATCAGTTAGCAGCTCCTTAGGCAAACACACTTGATGGAAGGGGAATCTCAGCTCGCTGGCAATGTTCTTGAATGTTTTTAAAGGGACACGTTATCTAGATAACAGGGTACATAGTCTACTATTACTATAGAAGGTATTTGTGTCCTCTTGCTGCCTTGAGCAGTTGGCCGACAATGTCCATTCAGATCCRTTTGAACAGCACACCATTTACCAGGAGCAGGATGGGGCTGGTTTTCTTGGTGTGATCTTCTGACACTCAGTGCAGTGCTGACACCAACCCAGCAAGTGAAATTGATCCTGGATCGTTTTGAGGGTGCTAAGGTTATGGGTATATATGAACATGATGCATATAGTGACAACACATGGCTTTCTTCTTCAAACAGTCTAAGAGTAGAGCAGCCCTTTTTTCATAAGGAAATACGAAGTTGGTCTTTGCTGTGTCTGTACCGCTTCAGGCAAAGGTGCCTTAGAGTAGAAGTAGATGAAGATTAGATTTTGGTGTAAAGTACAATTTATCAGATGCAATAATGAAAACAATTGTCTCTGGGATAATAATGTGTGTATGTGTATGTTTTCGTAGCATGGGCAAACCCCTCTTCACCTGGCTGCAGAGAATGACCACTCTGATATAGTAAAGCTCTTTTTGCAGCATAAGCCAGAATTAGCCACAATGCCCAACATGGAGGGAGCCACTTGCATCAACATTGCTGCAGCCAAAGGCAGCCTGACTGTCATCCGAGAACTTCTCAAGTTGAGTCAGGAAGATGCTACCACACTGAACAACAAGGTCAGTAGGCCAAGGTTCGATATTCCAGATTCCAGGTATTCCACATTTTGTAAAGACAGAACTCCAGATGTTTTCTATATATATTTTTTTTTATCTTCTTGAAATAGTTAATTTACTATTTTATGGTTGATTAACTTGATGTTAACTGTTGTGGTTCCTTCTGTTGTCATTCAGAAGCTACTCAGATCTCTTTCTTAATTCTTCACCATACAATATTCTTTGTCCCAACATTGACAAAAAATATTAGAGCAGAATTCATCCAATAGTTGCTTTAAATTAAGCATAATTTTTATGTCTGTACATAAAGTTTTTTCCCCTAAGGAAGCTAGCCTCTGGACATTCTTGACATTTATTGACACTAGTGGTCACTGCACACCTGCGCATTACTTTCTTATTCTATTTTATAGTTTCCCTGATGCAAGAGTCACTTTAAGTATGACACTTAACAGCATATTTGCACACCCCCTGGACATTTCTATTTATATTCAACTTCATTCCCACATAAAKTCTATATTTCCTATATTGTTCAGCCAGGTTTTTCTTATATTTTCTTATATTTTTCTTAAATTGTATATTTTGTACTCTAAATAYATATTACATTCTATTTTCTTTTTTATATTTATTTCCTGTTAATAGTCTTTGATTTTAAGGTCACAGGTAGTCGTCTAAGGATTTCACTGCTGTCACTCGTACTGTGTACAGTATGACTGTGTACTGTATGTAACAAATAAAATTTGAATTTGATTTAGTCAAAGAAAAACATGTTAAAATGACAGGAAAATCCTTGATAGGAGTAAGACTCAAGAGAACCCATCCTCATTTGGGTAATACCAAATCTTAAGACTACGAATATGACCCTATAACTGTGTCCCAAATTCAAAAGTTAACGTGTTTGAGTTGATAAAGTCCACTTTGTTGAGGTTACCACTTGTTGATGGACACTTAACATGGATCCTGGAATTCAGCTTGGCATTTGAGCCAGGGCTGGAATTCGGTATCAGTGCTGGGTTTGCATTTGGCATAAGTACAGAACAGAACTCGACATGGGTACTCAGCCAGGATTTAATTTGGGTACTGGCCCTAGCCTTGAGAATCTGCTGTGTGGGCCTGTGGGAAAAGCTTGAACCTAGGTTGTGGAACAAGCACAACATCAAAACTGTAGTGTCCAGTTATTGGCAGGATAATGTGCAAGGCTGCGGTTCAAGTTAACAGTGTGCAAAATGTGCAAGTGTGCAAATGTTCCATGTGTAAATGAATTGTGCATCCTGGTAAAAGGTAAACGTTTTCAGTCTTGAGGTGTGCAAAATCTGCAAATGGTGAAAAATAACACAACAGAAGTTGAAGTAATAATACGTGCGGTCGAGCGGTTGCATATCGACTGGCCGCAGAAGCGACATTCCCCCCAATTTGGCCGTTCTATGGCTGCCATGGTGTCCACGGAGAGACATCTGTGGCTGAGGATAAGGATATCCTTATCAAGGATAAGGATCGTGCTGTCCTCCTTGATGCACCTGTCTCGCCTTCCGGCCTTTTTGGCAACTTTTTGGTTTCGGGAGACAAAATTATATGAACAGGYTTTGGTTTTTTTTTTTCCCCACCTTGCTCAAGAGTCGGGACCGTCAGCCACCCAGTCYCGACCRGGTTTGRCCCCCAAAAGGCATGAGGTGCAGAGGGAGAGCATGACCAGCCGGGCACCCCCTCGTAAAGACTGGGGTGGGGCTCGCCGCTCTTCTCAATCTGCCTCAAAAAGATCGGACCTGAGGAGATTCCTCTCTGAGCCGGGGGCAGTGGGGGTGTCTCCCCCCGGGAAGGGGCGTCTGGAACTCCTTCACAGATTAAGGTCTCCTCCCTGGCGCCCCCAGGAGGCCGATGTTCAAACCCCGCCACCACTGGTGTATCGGGGAACACCGGTCTCCAACAAAACGTTGAGTGTTCGGTTATCTCCTGCCACGTTTCAGGATACCGAACATCTAACCCCCATATAACCAAATATTTTATGTAGCAAAGGTGGACCTCTTTGCCTCGCAAGAAACAGCACAATGTCCCCTTTATTACTCGCTGACTCCTCCAGCTCCCCTGAGTCTGGACATGATCACCCATACGCCTTTTTATGCATTTCCTCCGATAGTTTTGCTCCCGGGAGTCCTGGCAAGGGTCCGTCAACAGGGTTTTCGCATTTTATTGATAGCACCCCGTTGGCCGAGTGTGGTTCTTGGATTTAATATCTCACCTCGACGGCTCACCGTGGGTGACTCCAGTGAAGAAGGATCTCAGGTGCAGGGGACAATATTTCATCCCCGGCCCGAGCTCTGGTACCTTCACGTCTGGCCCCTGAAGGGTACCAACTATGGGATGCTGGTTTTCCAGCCAGCGTAATTGAGACTATTCAATCATAAGTGCTAGGGTTCCCTCCACTAGAAGAACTTATGCCCKCAAATGGAGTGTATTTGAAAGTTGGTGCATGGCAAGACATGCAGACCCAGTCCACTGCCAGATTGTTTCAGTGCTGGAGTTTCTGCAAGAAAAGTTATCCTCGGGCTTATGCCCTAGTACTCGCAGAATGTACGTAGCCACTATTTCTGCTTGTCATGTTCTGACCGATGGGGTTTCTGTGGGAAAGTACCCTTTAGTTACCCGTTTTATTCATGGAGATAAACAGTTGAGGCCGCCCACTAGAGCAACGGTCCCTGAGGTGAACCCAAAAGCTAAGGTGCTGGTCTCTGTAATTGCACACAAAAAAAGGCATGGCTCTGGCGGTGCAGGGTTCTCTGTGCAAAATGGGCTTACAGGGAGATCAGAGTCTACGTCAAGGCTCACAGGAAGGTCAGAGTCTACATCAAGGCTCACAGGAAGGTCAGAGTCTACATTAAGGTTAACAGGAAATTCAGTGTCTACATTACGGTTAATAGGAAGTTCAGAGCCTACATTAAGGCTAACAGGAGAATCAGAATGTATACCAAGGCTAACAAGAAGGTCAGAGTCTACTTTAAGGCTAACAGGAAGTTCAGAGTCTACAATACGGTTAATAGGAAGTTCAGAGTCTACATTATGGCTAACAGGAGAATCAGAATATATACCTATACCTATACCAGAATGTAAGGCTAACAGGAAGTTGAGAGTCTACATTAAGGCTAACAGGAGAATCGGAGCCAACAACAAGGCTTACAGGAGAATCGGAGCCTATAGCAAGGCTAACAGGGGAATCGGAGCCTACAGCAAGGCTAACAGGAGAATCGGAGCCTACAGCAAGGCTAACAGGAGAATCGGAGAATCGGTTGTGATCCAGGTTCCCATGCGGATAGAAATCTCAGAATCTGTCGAATCATTTCATCATCAGTCTGTGTTTTCCATGACAGAATGATCTTGCCTGCTTGTTTGGCTTTGCTTTTATCAACAGGTAGCTTATCATTTGACTATCACAATTTAGACTACTACTACTACCACTACTATCGTTGGTCACAGAAACAACCTAAAACAACCATAAAAACAAGTGATCTTGTAAAATATTTATTTATTTATTTATTTTGCTCAGGCATGTTTGTATAGTTGCTTAAAATAAATGAAGGGGACAGTTGGATATCTGAAATGTGAAATTAATAGAAATATTGAATAAATAAAAAATTGTGTTAAACGCCATATGTATTTATTGTTTGCTGTATGTAATAGACTACTTTTGTGCAGGTGGTAATGCCAGCCCTCCTGCTGGCTACCACCACAAGTATATTTCAGACCTGTGGGGAAACACTGACTTGTGTATTTAGACCTTATGACACAATAAATGGCAAAGTATGCACCGAGAAAGTCTGCAAACCGCCAAACACACAGCATAAAGATTGACTTTRTTATATTTTTATTCTATGCTTAATATTATTATWTTGGATTTTTCTTTTCGGGGAGCTCAACTCATAATACATCTTTGGGAGGAGACAGAAGCTTTGACATTCCATTCAAAACAGCCATTAACTTGTATGGTCAGCTTTTTTATTTACAGAGAACCTTCGGCATTCGAACACCTGGCTTATGAATTTTAGACTTAGGAACCCAMATTTTTGCTGGATTTTGCTTTGTCATATGAAGCAGTTTCAACATACAATAATCCAGYCAGTCACACATACATCCAGTTTTGCACACTTCTGGTAGCCAGTCAAAAAAAAACAATACTTCACCTGTGATACTGTCCCAATAGTAAATAATCCAATTGTATCTGCAAATAAACAGATGGATTCACAGCCCTAATGGTGACCGGTCATAAGCGAATAAACAGCAATGGAGTGTTCGTATTGCGTCTTCGCTTTATACATGGTCAGCTGACCTTGGCTTCCAAATTGGGATATTGGTAATATTTTTGAGTGACTGGAATGGATTATCTGCATTTACATGATTTTCTATGGGAAATGCGTTTCATAATGCAAACGGATTCAAATTATTTGCTGAGGTTGCACTGTACTTTATACTTTATGGGTAGAGAATGGAGTGTTCAGATTACACAAATGACCCAGTGAAGTGTGACTAATTAATATGAATTACAATTCTTTTGCATTATAATTTTAATCTGAATGTGATTTAATCCACAGGCTAATGGCTCATGTCCTCTGCACTTAGCTGCTGCAGGGGGTCACACTGAGGTTGTTAAGGCTCTCTTGGAGGCAGGGGCTTCAGCTGAAGAGGAAGACTTAGTGAGATCACATCAACACAATATACTAACACAATCTGGATGTCCAAACAGCACTTCAGCACTTCAACACAATACAAACATGCATATAACACATTCAAATAAACAATACTGTACTTACACATTGACTTACACATTGCTGACCATGGCGCTGAAAAAAAAACTCAATATATTGGTGTGTGACTGCAGGAGGGAATGACGGCTGTCCATCTGGCTGCCCGGAATGGACACATAGACATCCTGGAGCTCCTGAAAACAAGAGTATCTCTGAAAATGACCAGCTTCAAGGTACATTCCAAAAGAAAGTKTCTGGGTGTATTAATTGAATATGTCTGTTGCAAAGAAAAAAACCCCACGCACCTATTGGAACCTTTTAACTTCAAACCAATTAATACTAAAATGTAAGCAATTTACTCTCTCTCTCTCTCTCTCTCTCTCTCTCTCTCTCTGCATGTTTGCATGGATGCAGACAGGACTAACAGCCCTACATGTGGCAGCCTTTTTTGGGCAAGTGGACGTTGTGAGGGAGATTCTAACACATGTGCCAGCCACAATCTGCAGTGAGCCACCCAGCAGAGATGCCACAAGAAAAGAACAGCCACCTGAAGAGGTTTCACCTCACACACACAGTATAAAAATAGTCAAAGGGCACCAATATCTGCATTTAGCATAAATAATAACCTAAATTGTTTTAAGTAAACCACACTGGAGGGTTTTTGAGCATGAATGGCCTGTTTAATGGTCTCAAGCAGGTTCAAGTCTGCACTTTGACACACCACTCCAAAACTTTAATTGTGTTAAGGTACCATCACCACTTGTGGTACAACCACTACCACCACCATGCTTGACTGTTGGTATGATATTTTTTTATGCTGTGTTAGTTTTACACCAGATTTAATGGAACTCACACCTTACAAAAAGTTAAACTTGTCTCACCAGTCCAAAGAATATTTGGCCAAAGGTCTTGTAGCTAATCAATGTGAGAGGAGTGTTCCTTTTGGTCAGCAGTGTCTTTTGCCTTGATACTCTCCTATGAATGCCCAGTACCTCTTTCCACTCTTTATCCTATTTTTGAATCATGAACACTGATCTTAACTGATCTAAAGGCATGAAGTCCTTTAGTTCCTCTCGGTTCTTTTATGAGTTTTTCTTGTTGTGGAGTAATTTTGGTGGGCCTGCCTCTCCTGGGAAGGTTCACCACTGTTCCAAGTTTTCTTCATTTGTGGACAATAGTTTGCTTTGTCCACTTTGTCCAACGGGTCCTGTTTAAGTAATTTCTTGTTTAAAACCTGCATTTTCTATTTATTGTTATCTCTGTATAATATTAAATTATGATAAATCAGTTGTTGCTGATCTGAATAATTTTTTCGATAATATATATAGACTCTCTAATAATATATAGAGAGTAAGATAACAGCATACGACTAATGTGTCTAATATGTAACTCGCTCATGAATAATAAAAAAAAATAGTCCAGCAGACTAGCATCTGTAATAATTGTTAGAAACCACACTAAGTAAATAATTGTTTTACTCTTTAAGTGCCCACTACGAGCATCCTTACAGGACATACCTGAAATAAGTGTTATCTTGTTAACTTTTGTGGTTACAGAATCAGGTTTAATTGCTAAATATGATTTTATGCACCATAGTTTTGAAGATCCTAATTATGTGTAGTAAATACATACATACAAAAAATGTTTCCATATTCAGATTTGTTTCTTCCTGTGTGTGTGTGTGTGTGTGTGTGTGTGTGTGTGTGTGTGTGTGTGTGTGTGTGTGTGTGTGTGTGTGTGTGTAGTCTGAGTACACACCTCTGCACATAGCAGCTCAGTCAGGCCATGAGAATGTGGTGCGCTTGTTGCTGAACTCACCTGGAGTCCTGCCTGATGCTAAGACAAACCCAGAGGTAAAACTGTTCGCACAGTTCTAAAGTTTATAGAGAAAGAAAACAAAATACTTTATG
>QMIH01000098.1:577705-590864 GCA_003987875.1 Clarias batrachus
CCATGGCCTCAGATCTCTTAATCACGGCCTCCACTGCGGAAGGTTTAAATGCTGGGAAGGTGCTCAGGGCAGTTGAATCCAATGGGAAAAGCATGCTGGACTGTCTAATACAAAGAAGACAGAAAAATGTTATGTCAATTCCAGCAGTGCAGGAGTACCTAACAGAGGTGTGGTATGGCAATCTGCAGTGGGCTTCATGGAAGATATTACTGCTGTTGTTCGGTCTGCTGTTCTGTCCTCCGCTGTGGCTGGCCCTCTCTCTTCCACTCAAACACAGGTACTCGTCTTGTTGTTTTAAACTGTCATTAAAAAAAAAAATTGCCTGCTGTAAATAACCAAATTGAGTAAAACCCATACCTCTTTACGAAGACATCGCTACTTCTGTAAGAAAAGCCTTTGCAATTAAATTCTACTTTTCTCTTAGATTCAGATTCATTCCTGTTGTGAAAATGATGAGTCATCTGGTGTCCCACATATTTCTTCTGGGTCTCTTCATCCTTACCATTGTCTTCCCACCTATGAGTCCACCATCTGAATGCCGGCTAAATCCAGGATGGTGTGAGTGGTTTTTGCTGATCTGGGTATGTGGCATGCTGTTATCAGAGTTCACCCAAACAACTAAGCGTATAGATTTGGCCTGGATCAGAGTCCTTCTCTTGGTCTTCTCCGGAGTTGCTCTCTTATGTCACCTGTTGGCTGTTATCCTCTACGTGGCTGAAGACTTACCAGTTCATGTCTCAAACTGCATGTTTGCCCGCAATATTCTATTGGCAATTGCAATGACATTGGGTTTTATCCAGCTCTTGGAGTTCCTAATGTTTCACCACCTRTTTGGCCCATGGGTCATTATTATCAAGAATCTGATAAAGGATCTGTGTCGCTTTGGCATTGTCCTGCTTCTCTTTCTAATTGCTTTCTCTTTGAGCTTTACTGCTATTTGCCAACCTGTGTATACAATAAATCAAGGCAATATTACAGTGACCCCCTGCAATAAAAGAATTAGTGAACCAGTGAGGTCAAACTTGACCCCAAAGATGACACCCCTGAATGGTGCAGTTTTGCTCTTTTTTGCTCTTTTTGGCTTGACTGAGCAAGATGACATCATATGTTCAGACCACTCYCCTGATGAGAATGCAGGCTTGATTAAACTTGTATTTGGAATCTATTTGGTGGTGACAGTTATTGTGCTTCTCAACCTGCTCATTGCCATGATGAGCAACACATACCAGTGCATCCAGGATCAGTCAGACATAGAGTGGAAGTTTGGTCGTGCTATCCATATCAGGGACATGAGCTGCAAGCCTGACACACCCTCTCCATTTAATCTGCTCACCAGCCTCTTCTTCTGTGCCAGGTCTCTCTGCAATAATAGGGGTAAGAGTCATTCTTGTGAACATATTCTGTAAAAGTTAATTTCATGATTGGGCTAAATTGGGCTAAAGAACTGCATCAGTGTTGACCTGTTTAGTTGATGTAGCAGGGGCCCTTTGTGAAACTGTAAATATGTTAAATAGAATGCATGTATTTACTACCTTGGGAACTACACAGGGAAGCTGTGCTCATTAAAGAGGCAGGATCACATACGSGAAGAGGAAGAAGCAGACATTTTGCCAGAGACCCAGTCTCTGAACACAATGGATCACACCTGCATCCATTGGTTCAAAGAAAACCAGACAACACWGTTCCTATCTCAGGGTGAGTACCCACATTTCTATGTTGCATTTCTACATGTACTGTGTCCCAAACAAACTGTGGCCCGTAGGTTTTCCAAGAGCTACCTAAGAATATGCCTCCACTTCCCAGTATTTTTCTTGGCAATGTCGTGGTAGGATCCCTGGCTAACAAAATGGATGARCTGAGGCTACAGGTTGGACTCACAAAGACTTGTCATAGACTGTTGATGCTGTTGAAACTCTGATGCTTGTTGAGAGCTGRCATCCGGATTTATCCTAACCAGAAACCCTGGATGACCAGAGATGTACAGCACCTGTTGCAGGAGAAGAATATTACATTCAGGTCAGGTGATGGGGCTATATAGGGTATGTTGTAACATAAAAGGAAGATAGAGGACCATTTCAGGAGCARGAACATGAAGCAAGGGTGGCAGGGGATCCAGCACATTCCAAACTATAGACCTAACTTCATGACTCATTGTCGGTGTAGCTTGATCATGCCTTTGCCTGATTCATGGTGGAGCTACCAAAGGGAGCTGTATTACAGTCACCAGCTCAAGACGGTCCCTCCATCACTGTGGTGAAATATAAGGTGTGCTGTAAACTGAGGACTGTGAACGCAAGGAAGGCTGCTGGACTCTATGGTGTTGCATGACGTGCATTGAAGGAATGTGCCAACCAACTCGCTAGTKTTTTTCCAGAATATTCAATCTGTCCTTACTCCAAGCAGCTGTTCCTCCCTACCTGAAGTCYTCCAATAGAGTTCCTCTTCCTAAAAAGTCCATCATCTTCAGCCTCAATGATTACAGACCAGTGACCTAACCAATTATTATAAAGTGCCTTGAGAAGCTGGTCCGTAGTCACATCATTTCCTGCCTCCAGTCAACATTGGATAGATACCAGTTTGCTTCCAGGTCTAATAGATCCACAGAGGACGCAGTAGTCACCACTCTCCATACCACTCCGTCCCATTTGGAGCAGCCAGGGACTTATGTCAGACTGCTGTTTGTGGATTTTTCATCTGCCTTTAATAATATAATTCCACAAAAGCTGGGGAACAAACACACAGGCCTTGGACTATCAAAATCYGTCTGTACATGGATTTTAGATTTCCTGTCAGAAGGCTCTCAGAGGGTCAGGCTGGGAACCCAGATTTCCAACTGAGATTCCCTCAGGCTCAGCACTGGCGTCCTGCAGGGCTTGTGTACTGAGCCCTCTGGACTTCATGTTGTACACACATGACTGTAGGCCCTTTCACCCCAGCAGTGCCCTTGTTAAGTTTGAAGACGACATCACTGTGGTTGGCATCATCTCTGGAAAGGATGAGTCTGCCTACCGGGAAAAGGTGGAGAAGCTGTTAGAGTGGTGAAGGTTTAACAMTGCTTTTGTTTTAKTTGTTTTAGCATGGTATCAGCACTTAGGGTTTGCACCAAGGATGGCACTCAATTTTGAAGCACTTGTCTAATGACAATATATATTCTATTCTATTCAGTAGTGTATCAAATAATGTTTCTGTGTCACAGCTTCAGGGCTTTTATTTTAACAATGACCTCAGGTTACCTTCTGTGTGGATTTTTACATGTTTTCCCATGGCTCATGTGAGTTTATTCTGGGCTCTACAGCTTCTATGTACCTCCCCAACCCAATTGTCCATGCTAAAATGCCCCAGTTGTACGTTTGTTTGGGGGTGCATTTTGCTCTGCAGTAAACTGGCATCCTGTGGTGTATTCCCACTTTGTGCCAAGTGTCCCCAGGATAAACTTAAAATCTACCACAGCTGTGACCAGTATGAAGCTCTTAATAAACATGTTCTTTTTTTAAAGAAAMAATCTTCATTAGAACATTTATTTTAGAAAGTTTGTTTTTTCCTTCCATGCTACATTTAAAAARGGGAGCTTAAGCTAATAACTGAAGAGATCGTCTTTTCACTGAGAAGGCCATATTCTCTTTCCCTTTCYTAATGCCATAATAAGGCATTACTCCACACCATCTGCCTTCAATACTCAAATCTAATTTAAAAAAAAGATGTTTTGTTCGGAATGGGTGCTACTATAAATGAAGATGTTTATTTACTGGTCTAACATTACACTGTGGTTTTGGTGCAGGTAGCCTTATTGTGATGCCCCAACAGGAAGAACGGGTGCACATTGAGAATGTTACTGAATGGACAAAGGTTGTACAACGTTTCCTGGTCCTGCGTGGTCAAAAGGACAGAGCATCACCAGAAAATGACCATCACCTTCTTCAGAAATAAACCCACCTAAATACTTACTCAATGTTAACATGATTTGTGTTTTCAACCTAAACCGCCTTTATGACGGGTTACACTTTAACATTTACATTTGTGTTTCACTGAACAACTGCCACACAAAGCACTGCTTGTTGTTTATTTAAATGTTTTTAAAAGTATAATATATATATTTGTTTTTGTTCTTATCATTAATATGTAGACAATGATATTGTGTCAGGTGTTTGCTTTGTTTATCAATAACATCTTAATGATCACTGACTCATATATACCCCCATTTATCAAGTCTACACTTCCACTATAATTGTACATCATTTTTAAACATAAAATTATCAAACACTATGGTGGCACACTATACAATGAGAAGGTTTTAATTGCTTAATCCTTGTAAACTGTTAGGTTATTTACACTAGTTACATTGATTTTTTTTAAAAAAATAGCTCTACCATACCTGGGTATGGCTTGTGTTTTGCAGAAATACAACAGCATCCTGAGAATGTAGTATACATCAAATGCTAAGACTCCAAACAATGAGAAGCCATGTTGTTTTATCAAAAATAAGCAATTACCACATATAATATTGWCYTAATTACAACAAAAACCTAAAACAACATATTTTTGCATTYATCTATAATTGATAAAACTGTAGGTTTTATCAATTATAGAACCATTTTTTCTTTTATATTCTTGTATACAATACCCAGGTTTCTTTGAGTGATTCCATGGGATAGATACACCATTTTGAACCCAAAGAGTGTCCATTATTTTAATTTTGTGTGAATGCACAAACGCTGCACAGAAACAGATATTTGACATATACAGTAAACCTAACAACTGTGGCTTAGTTTAACAAACTGATGCTGCACACATTTGCATGTAATAAAGTTGATAAAAAATTTAACCTAAGAGCAAAGCACATCAGCATACCTTTACAAAAAATTATATAAAAATAATTTCCATAACTTTGGGATATAATTTTGAACAGAGCAGAATAGACTTTTAAGGTCACCCAGCTGACCTTAAGCAATGGGCTCTGCTCTATGCAGATGTGTAAAGCAGGTTGAAATAAAATTAAGATAAAAATTTTAAACTTAAATTAAGACTTCCCAGTCTTGGTTATTCTTTGAGYAAAATTAAAATACTTAAAAAATTTAAATTCTCTTTTAAAATATGTCATATGCATAATGATCAACGTATGTGGAAACAGTCAGACTTGATAGTTGGATAAAAATGAGCAAAAATAGGGATGCCCGTTGAGAGAAAGTTCTTATTTTTTTTCCTTTTTACTTAATGGATTCTTTATTATCACTAAAACTCAAATAAACAATTATATTTCTTTGTTCTCAGGCTGAAATCTATTTCTATATAGTTTTATTACTACTGTAGGAATAACATTTTTGTTTGGGACATGCCATGTACTAACCTTTCAAGTGTTACTTTGATCATCACACTTTTAAAAAACAGCCTTGGTCTATACCTTTAAAATTTCTTGTTCTGTTCTTCTGTCAGGTGTTTTACTCCAATTTGTGAGATGATTTCAGACTAAACAAGTAGTACCAAGTGTCCTAACTCCTGCCTAAAAATACAAGATATTTACTCAATGAAAACATTTTCCATACATTCAAGTCAACTCTTCATTTCAACTGTATACTGTATATCTGGTAGAGCAAATGGTGAAATTAAACAACATTCCAACAGGGGACTAGGGAGCTAAATAAAACAGCACAAAACTACAAGTTTAAACTAGTTTTGAACAAGTATGAACTTCACAGGTAACCAATAGGCACTGATGAGGACAGTGCTGCCCCGACTAGCTGTGTGAAGAAACTTCAAGAAGAAATTGCGATATTTAATAAACACAAATAAAGCAGGCATTTAATGCATTATTTTTGTTTTAGCATCAACTGAGTTTTAAATATGTTGTGTTTTTTTGTGTACGAGTGTGTTGGTGATTTGAACGCTCAACATCAGGTCCAAAGATGTGTTTATGGAGTTATTCTCTAATCTGTCATTAGKCTGAAAAAATAATAAACCCATCAGAGACAAAGCCAAAATATTGGATGTGGCCGATACAACAGTTTGGAACATTTTTAAAAAGAAGCAATTTAACTGACAAGTTCAACAACAGCAAAATGCCTGGAGGACCATGRAACACAACTAAAGTGGATGACCACAAAATTCTGTCCATGGGGTAAAAACAAAAACCTTCTAACAACTGCTAGAAAACATGGTTAAGGCAGTGTTATGACATAAGCATGYATGGCTGCCAGTGGAACTGGGAACTGTTTATTTATGGATAAACTGACTGCTGATAAATGTGTAGTTGTGTCAGATTATAGGTCACTTCAAATCTTCAATCTCACTTACAAATCGCTTTGTTTTTTGTTTTTTTTTACTTTTTTGCCACCAGGTCAATGAAGTAAAATTTTGTAACCCTTTTGACATCTCATAAAAATATGACTGAGAACATGCAGTTAGGGATAAGATTTTGTCAAACTACAGCATGTATATTCTCGCTTCTGCTACATGTCTTTTAATCTCTGTGCCACTAAAAGTTCAACTACAATTAGCGATTCAGTCTGAGATTCAGCAGCTTAAAAGCATAATTTTGTGAAGAGCTCATTATCACTTAAAGAGCTCACCATAATTGTAGAGATGGACTTACTCATGTCCAGTGGTTTAAATATATTCATTATAAATGTCCCTGTACAGTTAAAGAATACAACATTTTAAGYTCCAATTTTTATAGCTTATCTAGATAATAACTAAAGCTCCAAAAACATGGTAAGAAGCCATGTGCCTTCCAAAGCTAYAATATGTATTAACTGCCTTAATCGCCTTAAGTGCCTTTGTTTGCCTGCCAGTAAAGCCAAAAGTGGTACTTGAAATATTCTTAACCTATTAAATCTTAAAAGCAAAAAAAAAGTGCAAAGAAAGAAATTGTTTTCCACCCTATAAACTAATCTAAATGTAACTTTAAATAACTTAAACGCTCACAATAAAATATTAAACTTTTAAGCATTTAGCAGGTGAAAAGAGTGCCATCCACTGTTTGGCTCTAGTAAGTAGCAGATTTTTTTTTTTTCTTCCTTTTTTGGAGACACTGGAGGGCAGTGTTTTACAGTATGTGCAGCTGGGTATTAATTTCTTTCCCTATTAACAATAAGTAAAATGGTAATATAAATTATACACAAGTAGCACTTTGGAATAGGGTACGAGCAAATTAAAAACAGTATTTTATGTAATCATAAAATTTAATTAAATAATAACATGCTTCTTCATACTGTAATTAAGTTTACATTACCTTGGTCTACAGTGTTTTGCATTTTAGTACTTAATAGCTGAACGTGGCCAAAAGAAAATCATTAGTTTCACGTAGATGAAGCCAAAGTAACCACTGTGAGATAATAGTGATAATAATTATGATGATAATAATAGTAGTAATAATAATAATAATAATAATAATAATTTAATTGTCTATTAATACTACTATTATATGCCTTTTATGACGGTTTAATTTTTGGTCTTACCTGACCACAGTTGGTATAGAAAAGAATCACCTCCTACATCAATTAAATTCAGATATCGTTGCTTTGAAGTCTGAAATGAAGTCAGACAGTTTTTGTTTTAACCAGCTGTATTCACATGCAACTTTTAGAAAGATATTCCACCAACATGTCAGAATGAAACAAACAAACAAAAAAAGTTGTAAAAGSATTGCACCTGTGTGTCAGTAACTTGTTGAACCACCTTTGCTTTAATTACAGCATTTACTTTGTACTTTTCACATCCAGATATTGCATTATTTGCCCACTCTTCATTGATTTAGCCCGTTCTAAAGTTTCAGGCCATGTCCACACGTAGCAGGGTTTTTTTTCAAATGGACGTTTTTTCGCCTTTCATCCACATGCAAACGCCGTTTTGGTCATTTAAACCGAGCTTTTGGAAAACACATTTCAAGGTGAAGATTTCAGTGATGTTGTGTGGACAGGGGAAACTGAGATTTTGGCTTGTTGTAACATCACCTTGTGCCAATAATGTAATTGTCCGTGTGCTCGTCTCCTTGATTTGACGTCAGCTTTGTTTCTAAGGATATTTAGTGCAATGGTGGACATACAGTGAACTAGTGACTCTGTTAATGTTGCATACTGGACTTTTTACATGCGTGTACACACGCGCAGATACTCACACAGTATGTTAATGAACAGAGATGCCTGAATGTACTACTAAGCTCACTGCTGCTATATACTGTACAAAACCCCGACAACACAGACTTGTGTTATGACATAATTATGTTTTATCTAGGCTTCTGATTAGTCCTCTGTTGATGAGGGAGGCTCGTACAGGGTGTTTTGCGTTTTCATGTGGACAAAGATATTTTTACCACGTAGGTCGTGTGGACGGAATTATTTTTAAAAACGAAGAAGAAAAATCTCCTGTGTGGACCACGCTACGTGTGGACATGGCCTCAGTCTCTAATAAAATGTTTTATCAGCCTAACGGTTTAGCTCCCGCATATCTAACCAGTCTTCTGATAGGTTACAATCCACCACGCTCCTTAAAATCACAAAACTCTGTACTTCTGGTAGTTCCCAGAATATCAAAATCTTCAAAAGGGGGTCGAGAGTTGTCATATTTAGCTCCTTAAGCTTTGGAATAGCCTTCTTGACATTGTTCGGGGCTCAGAAACAGTTTCCCAGTTTAAAAGTAGACTACAGGCGCATCTTTTTAATCTGTTATACACATAATTCATCTACACAGATACATCTATCCTGAATGGAAACTACGYTAATTCTTTCCACCTGCTCTTTATTTTTCTACCCATCCCCATCTACCCATGGAGATTGTTCCAGCTTCAGTAGACAAAGGCCAACCTTGTGAGGATCCTGAGGCATCCAGAGAAGACAAGCTCCAGCTGGATTCTGCTTCATAATGGTTTGGATATAAAAACAAATTTTGGATATAGTTCCAGTAATTAAAATATTACAATGCAGCTAAGGTTATATAATAAACAGAATGAGCAGCTCACCATTATATCATTTAGTCCGGGTCGTTCGCCCCTTTGAATTTATTGCACTTTATAGCGTCTATAAGACTCACGTGACAAAAGAATGAACAACTCGGGACTTGGAAGACTCATTGAGGAGAACCATTCAATTCTGTTTCCTGCATACTCTACTGTATAACGTCTATAGGAGACACAAGACAAAAGAACAAACGACTCGCACTTGGAAGACCAATTGAAGAGAACTGTTCAATTCTGTTTCCTGTATATAACCTACGAAGGTTTTGCGATGATTTGCGCATGCGCGTCCAGTAGAAAATGAATGAACCACTCTCCAAGACAACTCGTTCTTCTGAGTCACATTAAAGATTAGTTCAAAGCGAACGAATCGTTCATGAACGACCCATCACTAGTCTGGGCGCACGACCCGGACACAATACACACATGCGAGCACAATGAAGCATTTATACAAAGCATAATATATTTTTTATTTTTTATTTTCATAATTTTTTTTTACTCAGTAGCAATTATTATTTAAAATGTAGCAAAGTACAATACTTCAAACAAAACATACTTAAATTAAAAGTAAAATTACAGTTTTTAAAAAAGTAGAAGTACACAAAAATTACTCAGTTACAGTAATGCGAGTAAATGTAATTTGTTACTTTCCACCTCAGCTTTCCAGAATAAAACCGAGCAGTTTCTCTGCAGAGGAAAAGCTTTTGTCTCTTCTATGATGCATGCTTATATAAGTTCACATGACACTTCTTCAACATCCTGTTCGCACCAACACAATACTCCCATACATGTGTTCTGTTTCTAACGAGATACAATGCTTCAATACATAGGTTTACTAATATCCACAAGACATATTGCTCTCATACAAGTTCATTGTATGGCTAAAGGAAACATCACCATCACTCACTTAATTGGACAGCTCGTCCACGTGCTCCCATCCTACAACAGGAAGCATCTGCTGTGTGAGTCACACTGAGGCCTTGGTGGCCCAGCACACCGTTTTAAGTCATCAGTCTCTTTACTGGGTACTATATATTGAATGAACACTGTGCTATGTCTGAACTGACTGCTTTAGTTTATGTTTATCAATATTTTAAACTGTTTAATTTTTTATTAAAGTCACATTTTAATTTGGTTAATTCGTTTTTTATTTTTATTTTTAATTAAATTTTAATTAGTTTTAAAAATTTCATTGCAAACTGTTTTTATTTTAAATCAAATAAAAAAATTATATTGCTATTATTTTATGATTATTTTCTTTTCTTTTATGTAAAGCACTTTGAATTACCATTGTGTATGGAATGTGCTATACAAATAAACTTGCCTTGTCTTGCCTTGCCTACTATGATACATTTTGCACTATATCATTGTTAACGGCGTGCGACTGTGATGGACGTGCGCCTAAATCTATCATCGCCTCGCTCACTTCGTAGTCACCCTAAGTGGCAACCCATCTGCAGGTGTGCGAAGGGACGGGGCCACCTATGCGGGCCGGCTGGCATTGATTAACATTGATAGGATCCAYGCCTTGCTTTTTATGCTCTGCGTTATAAAAGCAAGGCGTGGAGTTTAGTCCAGGGTCCGAGAAGTGCGTAACGCAGTGGAGCATAAGATTGGCATGCGAGTGGGGGCAGTGGTACAGTGGAACGTGTACCAGGGACTTTTAAAAGGACATTGGAATTCCGCCGTTTGATCTCCGGGCTGAGGACAGCGCGGGAAAGAACTGCACGAGCCCCTACGGCATGCTTCACTCCCGCGCCGAGCCCGTCTTCGCATCCCCGCCACCACAGACAGCACGATGGTGTAGTGGTTAGCACTGTCATCTTGCATTTCCAGGGCCTGTGTTCGATCCCCGGCCAGGCTTGATTCCTGTCTCTGTTTGCATGTTCTCCCCGTGCTTGGTGGGTTTCCTGCCAAATTCCAAAGACATGTAGATTAGGTTAATTGGCATTCCCACTTTGCCCGTAGTGTGTGTATGTCTGTGTGCCCTGCGATGGATTGGCACCCTGTACACTGTGTATCCTGCCTCGTGCCCTAAGTCTCCTGGGATAGTCTCCAGGCTCCCCACGACCCTGAATACAGGATTAAGCGGTAATGACGAGAGTGTTTAGGTACACAATTTGTGATTAATATTTTGTGGTTAAATAAGTCTACAAAATGTCATATGGGCACTTTAATAGTTTTGTGCTAAAATCTTAAAGTCTATCAAATGAGAAGTTAGCACTTCTATTTTTAGAGATCACCATAGAATCATTAATCTTTCTCAAGTATGTGAATTTGAAAGTGAGTAACTACATAAGATAACAATCAGAATCAGAAAGAGCTTAATCAAAGTACACACACACAACACAAAACAAAAAAAAACTAATTGAATGAGGGTTATCAATTATTTGATATTATAGTGATTGGTATTGTATCTACTGCACATATAATAATATTGCGCATATTTTTATTGCACAGCAGGGAGGATATTTAACTGTTCGTGAGGTCAAAAAGTTGCCCAGGGTGGAGGGGGGCAGTGTTTTTGTGCCTGGCTGTTTTGGTGTTCGGTGCTCTGTAATGCCGACCAGACGGCAAAAGTTTTTTTTTTTCTTCACTCTGGATATATAGTGTTCTGAAGGGTGGGCAGGGGAGCACTGAAATAATAATAATAATCCTTTCAGCAATCCAAACCGTTCTTTGTAGGCAACCAGGGGTCTGTTCTTCGTACGTCGCTAACTCAGTTAGCTGGATTTGATTGTTGTGGATTTGTCCTGATCTTGGATTGTTCCGTTCTTTGATGCGCATCTCGCACTTGTTGTCATAGCAACATGTTCGTAAGCTTAAACCTGCTCGGAAGCAGGTTTATTTCATGCAAACGGGATTTAGGCTGCGCTCCTGGCGGGTTATGATTGGTTGAAATGGCGAGGTCACGTCTGATTGGTTAAAGAACATGACTGACAAGGACTGACTCACGTGGGAAAAGAAAAGTATCTTGCATATATATATATATATATATATATATATATATATATATATATATATATATATATATGGATGGATGGATTTAAACATACATACAGTATATGTACAGTACACATGCGTGTGTGGCTGTGGTCATCATTCGTGTGTTAATCTCCGTGTGTGTCTAATAATATGTAACATTCTATCCCCTGATTGCGTCTATATAAGTGGTGGTAATATTCTCAAATCTGTCACAGCCATGTCTTGTCCGTTTATGAGAGAGCAACCGGCTACTGAAGGTGTGAGGATTATTCGCTGAATTTTTCAAATGTATTGTGTGATAGACAGGATCCTTTAGCACAACATGACAATATACTTCTTCTTCTTACTATACTTGTTCTTCTACTTCACTTTTACACTGTAAACCCGATTATGTTGGCAAAACTCAAAATATTTGAGGTAATCCGTTACAGCAATAATTTTAAGTAATAATGTTTCCAATTTTACGTAAACAAAATCAAATAAATTGTTGCTGCTGTCGCCAAAGCAAACAATCCAGTCCGGGAATCGAACCATGGCAGGCAAAACACCTCCCACTGAGCCACCAGAGCGCTATAGAGTTTAAATTGGTGGAACTTTAAGGTGACAGTTACTGTTGTTTAAGTACTTACGATTACTTAAAATATCAAATTTGTTCAGTTAACTTGAAAAGTGTCATTTCTACAAACTCATAAATACCAAAAAGTTATGAACAGTCAAAAAGGTCTATTAATTTGACCTAATTGATTTAAGTTAACTTAAATGATTTAAGTTAACAGTACTCAGTGTGTTTAATTACTTTGAGCATTAGGGTTTAGTGTGCTTGTTCCCATGTTCGCATGGGGCCAGATCGTAATTAGCACGATGATCTTATCTTAGATCTGTCAATTAATCTCGGATGTTTCAAGCGACGTACAAAATACGGACCTCAGGAAATTTCATATAAAGCAAAATCAGTAGTTCATGTTTACTGTGAAAATTTATGCTGTTGATAATTGACATATTATGACATATGTTGATCATTTTATATTATATATTTTTTTATTTTATATTAAAAATAATATTACATAATATAATTATTATGTAATAATAATATTACATAATTTGTAAATCATCCAGTTTTGTTAACCCGACTGTAAAGTGAATAGCCATGTAAGTAACAGCTTTTAGTTTAACAGGTTTAAACATAAAAAAATACTATACACTTCCTGATCCCATGCTACTGAATATATA
>QMIH01000098.1:590870-603220 GCA_003987875.1 Clarias batrachus
ATATATATATATATATATACCCCCTTCACTGTTTTCAAAAGGTTAATAAAGGAAAATAATAAAAGAGCTACAAATTTATATATTTCTTTTTTGTGTATAGAATCCATGTAGAATTAGACCCAGACCACATTTTCAGCTGAAGACTGCATCCATAAAAATGTGCCATCATGACAAACATTTAGTTCAGGAACATAAGTTCAATATTTTATTATAAATCATTTATCCATAAAAATATATATATATATTTGGATTAAAGTTACTCTACTGCATTGTACTATACTGTATACCAATAATCAATGTCATGATTGAATGATGCAATGTTGGACATGGTCTAAATAATAAATAATATTTAAAATGTTAAATACTAAAATTATCTTTTATATACCTAAATCAAAGTTACAGCATACAGTATATTTATAATAGAGTCAGTTACATCTCTCCTTTTACCCTTTGCCGTCTGAAAAGGTTGATAAGATAAAAGTAAAGGTTACTGTGTTTTCAGCACACAATCAGCACTTGTAAGAAAATATTACTTGCTTCCCGCTGTTGGGGTCTGATAAGCTAAATCCAAAGATTTTTTTTTCTCTGTTTTTGTGAGGAATTTGAGGGTTAATTGTATTAAATTATTGTTTGTGCTGTTGTAAGAATGCTGGCAGCTACACATTGCTGGACTGGCACCGTAGTGGAACGCAGCTTCCTGCCACCTGGCTGCAAACACTCTATATAATGTTCATGAAACCAATAATCAGATAAAAAAAAAAAAAAATTATATAAACAAAATTGTGATAAGATGTACTTGTGTACAGTATGCAACTGTGCACTGTATGCTAACACTGACAGAATAATTCTTAATGTTTCTCTAATTTCTCTTTTACACTTTCTGTTGACAATTTAACTGCAGTTCAATCACAAAGCAGCTGATTTAGCATCATTGACTGTTGCAGGAGCTGTGAGTAAGATTGAATATGTGGAACCAGAAACAATATAAAAGAATTTATTATACAATGCTCAAAAGTTGTGTCACTGCATATGGATAGTTGTTTTACAATTCTACAGGAAAACAGCAGACATGCCAATACTGTACTTGAGTATAGGAGTATACCTTGGTGCTGTGCAGCAGAGGTTTTGCTCCTTCGTCTTTGGGGTCAAACTCGATCAGTGGGCTTAGTGACATTGTCATGCATCCCCGAAGCTAGGATATTTCCTTTCTTATCCACTAATCAGCCTAAAACCCAAACACAGCCACACAAAAACTCTTATTCTCTATAGACCAGCCAGGAAGGATGTGAATCCAAAGCTAAATCCAAAGACAATACTAGTTGCAAACAGACAAAGTGTGGGAATTAAAAACAGCTAATATGGCTTCTTTTATTATTTATCATTAAAATATTTGGAAAATTCAATTTTCTAATTAATTTCTAATTAATTAATTTTTTAATTCAATTTAATGTGAAAATGTGAATTTAAAAAGCCTTTACCAAAATTGTTAATATATTTTAATATATCTGACTAAGAACACCCAGTCATCTATTATTTTTACTGCTTATTCTCTATAGAAGCCCAGGATGGGTGTGATTAGGCTGGAGCCCATTCCAGGGAACCTGTGGAGCCAATTCCAAAGAAATTGGACTGAAGCCTATTTCAGGACAATTTCCTGTACAGCAATGTAAAAACAATAAGTTCTGTTTGGCCTGTCTTAAAAAATCGGATGTTATGTCAAATGTCATGGGCTACAAGTGAAATTCATTTCTTTCAGATGAATTTCCTATCACAGACCACTTACTGTAGTAGGTTTAAAGCAGGGTACATGTTAAATAGAAAGTTTTAACATTAACTGTAATAGAAAAAACAACCAGTAGTAGTATTTAATAACACTAGAATAATAAAAGAAATACAGGATTTCTTGTATATTGGTTTAAAATAAACCCATTAGTTTTATTGACATGTAATCATTATGCACAAGCTTTATAGTATGAGATTTCATCACAGATATCATACCATTATGCATACAGTATTCACACAAGTGCACACTTATTAAAAAACACAACTAGCTATGTTGATGTGACTGTCTGATACATCTACTGCATGAATTCAGTTTCCTGGGATATCTAGTAGAATATGATGGGGGGAAAAAATCATGGATGGAGCCTCCAAAAACTCCAGAATGCAGATTCTTATCACTTATTCAACAAATGCCCTATAATAAAGTAGACTTTATATGGGTTTTAGGTACTAAAAATAAAATATTTAATCCTCATGTGGCAGTCTGAATATAAGCAGTGACCAATCAAATAAACTCCTTACAGTATATTGAAAGGAGGGATCTCTTCCTTACCTCTAAAAGGAAAAGCAGCTTTCTATCAGCCGTAGGCAATGCCTAGCTAACCGAGATGCAAACATAGTCCACATCCTTAAATAATGTGTCTTTGCATGAGGTCACCAAGTCATCCAATTCGTCAGAGCCAGACTCTTCCATCCCCTTGAAGCTTTTCTTTTCCCCAAGTAGCTTTTCTACTTTTCTATGTAGCTCCCTGAGATGCAAAAATTAAATAAGGTTTAACTTAATATAAACATTTTAATATAAACATTTTAATTATTTAATACTTTTTAACTATTATGTAACTACTAAAATTTTCAATGGTCAATTACCTTTACTGTTCATTTCAATTGCTTATTAATCCTATTTTGTTCTTTTTTATTACACATTCTTATCCTTCATTATTTTCCTTTAACTGGTGTTTATTTAATTAATTGTAATTTATTAATTGAGCCAGCACTAAATGAGATACAAATCTCTTCACTTTAATCACCACTGTGATGGGTTTATAAACTAGTGTTAATTTTGTCAGCTATTTTAGTCTTAGTCTTGGGTTAAATTTGCCTTTTAGTTTTTATCATATTTAGTCGATCTTATCATATTTTTGTTTAGTCAAGTTCTAGTCAACTATAAGTCTGGACATTTTATTCTAGTTTTAGTCAGAGGAAAACATAACAGTTTAGCAATTAGATTATTATTATATATAATCCTACAATAAACTTAGTCTAGCCAAAACCATTTTAAAGGTTAAAATATACATGTTTTCAGCTAATTATATTTATTTATAACTATCACAACAACTGGCCATGTCCATATATTTTTTTGTCATTGCTCACCATTCTCCTGTTGACAGGAGCCTATAAAAAGGCAACGCCACACCCGACTAGTAAGTAGATAATTTCTAAGCTTACACTCGTATGCATTTTCTGCATACTCTTTAAACTCTGACTCACAGTTATGTGGTATGTTCGTTAATGTTTTGGTTCTACTCCACTCATTGAATATTTTTTTAACTTGAATTTTAATGAATGCTTTAAAATGTCAGTGTCACTCTGTCAACTAGTGAACAACCCATCCTCAATATGCACAGGATGGACATCCAGTTGTTCATAAATGCACACTGTCTTCTTGCCCGGGCCTGAGTCTAGCCTGTTCGGAATTATAGTAGGAAAAGGAATCTCCACCATTTGACAGCTAAGACAAACACAGATAACACAGGTGTGTCATTACCCAAAAGAAGCCATACTATTTTTAGGATATACAGTATGTTTAGGATTACAGTACTTTGTCTTCACCAACCCTATAAATCACTAAACCACAAATCTTTCCAATGCAAATAAATAAATAAATAAATCACGGATAATAAAAATAGTGTCTTTCATTTATGATTGTTTTGTTTGTTTGTTTTTCCAATTCATGAGTATACTATGATCTCTCTGAGGTTGACTATGCAAAACAAGTTAACCAGGCATGAACAGAAACCCCACCTTCTCTTTTCGTGGAAGACATGGGGCAAAAGGCAGGGTACACCATTGACACTCCATCACTGGGCACACACCAACATACACAAATGTTTATTCACACACTACAGGCAATTTTGGAAAGCCAATTAGCCTAATCTGCATATTTTTGCCGACTGAGTACAGGGAGTACATGCAAAGTCCATGCACAATCCACTGCACAATTAATCACATAATAATCAAAATCACTATGGCCCTGTGCAACTATTTAATTGCAAAAAGATGTAGATGATTATAGGTAATATACACTTAATCAGGAATTTATGTAGAGTTTGCCAATATATATTTTTAAATAATTTCCAGGTTTTACTTTTACTTTAGCTTTTAAGGAAGTTTTAGAATTAGCACCTGTTTTAGAATTAGCATAGCTATTATATAAACATGGATAAACATATCTAACTATAATCAACATTGTTATATCAATTTTACTGTGTGTGTGTTTCACATAATATACAGTAACTTACTGTAATTTCTATTGAATATAAAATTAAATTTCTATTTTCAAAATTTCTATGTTTTAAATAGGTGGCACAGCGGCATAGTGGTAAGCACTGTCGCCTTGCACTTCGAGTCTATTGGCACCATGTCCAGTGTGCAAAATTCCTTGTGGCCAAAGTCTCTTGGAATAGGCTACCACAACCTTGTGTATATAGCGGTATACACAATGAATGTGAAAGTAATATATTTTAAAAATCTCATTGTATTAGTACAACAATAAACAATGCATATCGGTTCCATTCTATTAAAGAGCAGTGGTGGCGCAGGCGCTTGAAGTTCTTTGATTCTGATCAGATTGTTACCACAGTTGGGCCCTTAAACAAGGCCTTTAACCCTGTGCCCATGCAAAATCGCTGCCAGTGCCAGTTGATAAAGGAGGAGTATTGGGTGTCGGACTAGCAACCTGACCCTATAAAAGCCACCACTGATATAGAAACGATGTGCTCATATTATATTATGTTATGTTATGTTATGTTATGTTATGTTATGTTATGCCATGCTATATTCTTTATAAGGCAAGATCTAAGTAAAATCAGATATAGTATACTAGTGTTATTGACTCGCTTTATGTAATTATGTGTAATTATCATCTGCTATTCCACAGAGTATTTTAAAGCWAGTAGTTTGTATACAACTTTTTTATCAGTTGGGTCTGTGGTGGCAGTTTGAAGTTAAATGTTCTAGAGATAAGCCATCACATAACAGGACAAGGAAATTTCCTAGTATTCAATCCAAACAGGGATATATTTAAAACTATTTCAAAATGTTTTGCTAAGAGTGGATTTTCTAGTATTATTGTTTATATTAATTATATTATTATATTTTATATAATAAGTCAAACTACGATGAACACTAGAGCTGTCAATCACAGAAAGACTATTAATTCATTTCGATAAAATTTTGGAGCGTTACTGATTGGAAGGTTGGTGGTTCGAGCCCCAGCTCCACCAGGTTGCCACTGTTGGACCCTTGAGCAAGGCCCTTAACCCCATCTGCTCCAGGGGTGCTGTATCATGTCTGAGTCTGTGCTCTAACCCCAGTTACATTGGGATATGCAAAGAAGGAATTTCACTGTGCTGTAAGTTATATGTGACAAATAAAGGCTTAACTTAACAAGTAACAAAGTGCAAATACTTTATATGTTTGTTTATCTGTACTTTAGATTAAATTGTATTTAATTAAAGCAATGAAATGCCAAGATGGACATGTCAAGAACATAACATGCTTGAGTACTTTTGGTATGGGATACTTATTACTTATACTCATGACATTTCTTCATAAAAACCTTTCATTTTTAATCATAACATTTTAAATAGAGACTCGTTACTTTTCAGATCACGATCACACAAAAGTGCTTTGATGTTCTAATCTAAACAGGAGCATGTGCGCTATGTTTCACACCGGGCCGTTATCTTCACTCCACGTATAGAAGCCAGAAACAAAACAATCCCACTGATCCTAGTTTACAGAAATGACTGGGAAGATTGTGATTGACAGTTGCCTGGGCAATTGATCCCACCCCTTGGTCTCAGGGCTGCGGATCCTTCGGGCTCCATTTTCAAGCAACAGGCGCCCTTACCAAAGTAAGATTAGTAATATGGTCAAATAATTAACATACTTTACAATAGAGTTGTGAAGTCTTAGGAGTTTGATTTCTGTTTCACTCAAGTAACAATGTTGTGTTTAAAAACAAGCTTATAAAGTTTTGGCGCTTTCTTTAACTTCATTGTATTCTGCATGCTTGCAATATGCTTATGTTTAAATACTTAGAACACTTGCATAATGAAGAGTAGCAACTAATTAATTGCTAACGAATTAGTTACAAATGCCTAACAATGCTGCAGGCCATTCCATTAGTTAATGTTAAATCCTGGCAACAAATCATGGCATTACATCCAGGGACTTCTTTCCATTTGCTTCAGTAACTTAACAATTATACAGTAACCTTTTTCACTTGCCTTTATGTAAAAAAAAAGGCTATTTCTTAGTTTTTAATAATAAAAAGAAAATTATTATTATTATTATTATTATTATTATTATTATTATTATTATTTCCAGACATATTGCCAACCACTACAGCCCAAGTTTATCAACAATTTATTTTTAATCATCTAAAAAGCCACAGCTCCCTTGAAATAAAATTTGAAGCAAGTGAGTGGCTACTTGCACTGCTGCAAGGTGTCTCTTTTTTATCCATAAAACTCAACAATGCTGAAAGTTATTCAACATTCAAGCTATAATGTCCTTTGTCTAGAAAACGTATTAGTTTTAGAAAACTTAGTATTCAGTCCTCTCTTCCCAGCCATGACTAAACTGCACCAGTAAAATAATTAAAATAATTTGTGTCATTTTAAATAAACTGGCCTAAAACATTTTATCTCTTGTAATGCGTACAAGGTTTCATGAACTTGTAAAGCATCTGAACACAGCCAATGAATTATTTCATTATTTATTCATTCAATAATCATTTATTATTTTTTATTTTATCAGAATTACTTTCATTCTGGTTGTAAAAAAAACATTTTACATTTCTGCAGAAAACAATATCATTGCTTTCACATTTATGTTACCAACAGCATCAACTTAAAAAGTATTTTAAATACAATCGATCACTAAATCAGGGAGATTAGAAAAATTTGTTMMTTTGTGAAGTTCATGTACTTTTGTACTAAAAAGTACATTTCACAGCATGTACTGAATATTTCTACTTGAGTAAAAAAAAAAAAAAGAAAGAAATGTGTATTTCTACTTCCAGTTGAAGACACGGCAAGTTCTAATGCTTTTACCAGATTATTGAGTTTGTGTACTTGTGCCAAATAAGGTCTCAAATAGGTATACAGGAATAAAAAGATGTTTATTTTGAGGTTTTGTTTGTTTAAAAGTAACGCCTTGCACAGCCATCCTTTTTGTACAGACTTCTGATCCACACTGTAGTCCAGTACATTGGACTCCAGTACACGATACTCTCACGAAATAAACCTATTTGCAGAAAATGGAAGTGATTTGTATTTTTTGCTAGAGTATATCTTAAGGATTTATTTATATTTATATTTATTTTCAAGTTTTCAAATAAATATAAAAAATAAGAATTTATTCTGAATTGAAATCTGATGTTTATTTGATTGAACTGACTAATAAAAGATCATTTAAATTGCAAAATCGATTAAATAGCACAAATTTAATGGACACCTGTAACATCTGTGCCACCTCGGCCCCGGGGGATAAGATCTGGCTCACCGGATTACTGAGCCGCCTCTTTATCTCCCTCTATTGTGTCTGCGTGCATTTATGTTTCACTTTGCACTTGATCAAGTTCACCTGTGTCCCCCTTATGTGTCTCTATTTAAACCAGCCGACCCCGTAGTTCCCTGTCTGTTCACTGTGTGTTTTCGTGTAGTGTGTGTGTGGCGCGAAGAGCCACTACGATTACCTCTCTCACAGGAGTAAACCAGGCGGGAAAGCTGCGGCGAACCAGTCTCCGTGGAGAGACTTTATGTGAACTGGTGTCAAGTTCAAGTGAGCGGCACTCGATCCTTCAGTTTGTGGACATTTGTCAGCCAGAAGGGCTGATCTTCGTCAAGGGCTGTTTGACAGCCGTTTCTCGCATCCGCAGCTCCAGCCTGGAATCCAGTTGGAATTCTTGTGTGTTTTGTTTTTGTTGTTTATTTGTTTGATTTGTTCTATTATTTAAGAGAGTGATCCGCGAGAAGTTTATCCGAAAAGCTCGGTAAAGGAAAAAAGAATAAAAAAATAAACAAGTTTGAACTGAAAACCCTGCATCTGCGTCCAATCCTTCCAGGAGAATCATGACAACACCCATGTTCTTTTCCTTACCTCTGATATCAGAAAGACTCGAATTAATAGCAGAACTCTGCATTCTTTCAAGTATACAGTGCCTATAGAAGGTTTTCAGACCCTTTCAGGTTTTCCATATTTTATGTTACATAGTCTTACAATTGATTAAAATGATTATTTTCATGATGTTTTCATCCCCATGTCAATGTGCCACCAAAGTAGGATTAATTGTAACAGAACTTTACTTGTAGAAGCTGAGTGGAAAATGAGACCAGCATTCATTGCACTGATGATGCTACAGTATATATTTGTTTGTTTCTTTTCTAGCAGGGCATGGCGACTGTTTGCAACACTACAATGCTAAGCCAAAGACTGAATTTGTCTCAGCCAGATCTACACCACCATTTCCCCATCTACCCTAGTAAAACTATATACACACATTATATTGCCAAAAGTATTCGCTCTCCTGCCTTCACATGCATATGAAATTGAGTAACATCCAATTTTTAATTCATAGGGTTTAATATGATATTGGCTCACCCTTTGCAGCTACGACAGATTCATCTCCTCTGGGAACTCTTTCCATAAGCTTGAGACTGTTTATTGGAATTTTTGATAATTTTTGATAATTCCCAAAAGCACATTTGTCAGACACTGCTGTTGGACAAGAAGGCCTGGCTCATAGCCTCTGCTCTAATTCATCCCAAAGGTGTTCTATCAGGTTGAGGTCAGGAYTCTGTGCAGGCCAGTCAGGTTCTTCCACACCAAGCTCGCTCATCCATGTCTTTATGCTTTGTGCACTGGTGCACAGTCATGTTGGAACTGGTGGAACAACCCCCACACCATAATCCCCCCTCCACCAAACTTTACACCTGGCACAATGCAGTCAGACAAGTACATTTCTCCTGGCAACTGCCAAACCCATTCTTTCACAAATGTTTGTAGAAGCGGTCTGCATGCCTGTGTGCTTGATTTTATACACCTGTAACCATGAACAGATTTTTTGCACGTTTTTGCAGTTGGAGGAAAAAGGATTGAAAACTTAGTGGAGATTTAATGAACCATAAAGCAAACTATATATATTTTGTGTGTATAGGTGAAATGAGTATTACTGTTAAGTAATGTTGAGTAACGTTGATTATTAATTATATACCAGTTGCCTTAATTTGATCAAGCATCCATGGGATGCACTGGATATTGAGGCCCCACTCCACAAACTACGGCACTCAAAAGATCTGCTGCCAACATCCCAGGGCCAAAGCACATTACAGAGGTATTGTAGGGTCATGCCCCAACGTTCCAAAGCACAGGAGGAACCAACACAATATTGAGCTTTATCTTTTGTGATTTTATGTTATGTCATGCCTGAACAGTGTCTATGTGTATGTACAGTATGTACAGTACTGAATACTACATTATACTACTGTACTATATTGCATATTTTTCATATTTGCTAATTCCTAAGATGTGTAAAAGTTTGACAGGTCTAAAACAGGTTAAATAGGCTACATGTTTACATGTAGTATGCAGAATGATCTTTTATATTGAATGAGTTTTTGGAACTTTGCCTAGATAAAGAAAGCTCCTCCTACTGAGAAAGGAGGAGGTGCATTACACATATAATAGCATCTGCTGATAGAATTGATAACAGGGAAACCAAGACCTGGTGAAAGGGTTTTCAATCTCCCTGCACAAGAAATTATTAGTTGTTGTTATTGCACACTGCTGAAATGACAGAAATACATACTCCTGTGGGTGTGGAGAGGGCACAGCTTCTACAGTTGGCTGCCAGAAGAGAGTGGACAGCACTGAAGCAAGTCCTAGACACTTTAGAAAACGGAGATCCCGAAATCTCCCAGGTGGATGAGGTGAGTGTGTTAATGAGTTCTTTCCGCACTGCAAAGTGCATGTAGAGCTATGAAAACTCTGGTTCAGTTATAATGATATATAGTACAGTTAAAATAGAAAATTGCTAAATTAGTTTGTTAACTTGAAACATTTATGCCATTGTGTTGCAAAATATTTTTAAGTTAGCTTTATGACAGCCAGACAGACAGAATGAAAAAAAAAAATGAAAGAAAGAAAAGGCTGTTTTTTCTTTTCTATATCTTGTTTAAAAAAAATCCCACCTGTGATAACCAACTTCAACTAAAGCAAGATCACCCGATATGTATGAGGCGCCGTATAGGGCTTAAATCAAACTTCACTCATGCACACACATATGAAACACTTGCATACACATATATGAAACAGTCACACATCTATATATACTACTAACTGCTCACACAACTACATATGAAATGCGCGCGCACATACCTATGAGACGCACGGACATATATACAAACTCTCCGCRCACACACACATATGAGATGCACGCACATATATACAAACTCTCCGTGCACACACACATATGAGATGCATGCACACACACATATGAAATTCTCAGTGTAACCGGAAGGCATTTCAGTGTAAAAGGAAGTCATTTCAGTGTAGACGGACTTGTCGCTTCATACTCCATGATTGGTAGTAGCGGTTTGTAAACAGCCTGCTGTTGGACAGTTTAGAAGACGGAGTAGGACAGTATCATCACTGCTCAAATCACAAGGCATATTCACAACTGTCCACATAATGTCTGAATATTGCAGCGGCACAAAACGCAGGTGATGTTTAGCAAAA
This sequence comes from Clarias batrachus, assembly GCA_003987875.1. NCBI lineage: Eukaryota > Metazoa > Chordata > Actinopteri > Siluriformes > Clariidae > Clarias > Clarias batrachus. Next base: position 601,677 of record QMIH01000098.1, read on the forward strand.
AGAAAATTGAAGCACGGAATCTGTGGCTAATATGTCGGTTCCTTTTGTGGTGATAATAAATAAACMACTCGCTGTCTTCTAAACTGTCCAGTAACAATCTATTTAAAATGCTACTACTAATCAGAGAGAATGAATCGGCAAGTCCATATACCTTCCATATACAATTACTACACCCTACACCCTACTCCATGTGGGGGAATGTCTGTTAAGGGAACTTCACTCTACAAAATTCCGCCATTCGGAACATCCTGCAACGTCACTTCCTACATGCGTTACCATAGTAACATAAGCACCTTGGATAACCGTCCCTGTGGAAATTTCACGCTACGGACAGTAAATATAGAATATTTATTGAAAAAAACTGACACTAAAATATATACCGTTTTGAAACATTTATAACTTATGAATAAATGATTCGATTAATTTACAAGATGTACGAAGATTTATTTATTTATTTATTTATTTATGTATTTATACAGATTACTAGTCTATGTAATACTAAATATTTCTTAATTAAATTAAAATTTAATTATTGTGTCCTGTTTATATGGTGTTGTCCTCGAAAATAATTATAATAAATATTGTAATGACTGATAGGTATTCCCTTGTTTGTGCGCATCTCATAGGTGTGAGTGTGTGTGTGAGTGTGCGCACGGAGACTTTGTGTATGTGCGTGCATCTCATAGGTGTATGCATGTGCATGTCATATGTGTGTGTGTGCTCGCATCTCATAGGTGTGTGTGTGCACGTATTTCATATGTAGTTGTGTTAGTAGTTAGTAGTATATATAGATGTGTGACTGTTTCATATATGTGTATGCAAGTGTTTTATATGTGTGTGCATGAGTGAAGTTTGATTTAAGCCCTATACGGCGCCTCATAGATATGTGTCTTTTTATAATAAGTTTTCTTTATTATAAGTTCAAAAGAGTTGTTTATCAATGAGACTTACATTATGTTTAATGCACAATTGTGTGTTTAAGTTAAAAACTTGCAAAAAGAAATATATACATYAAATTGGTATTTTATTATGTTGAGTAAAAATTAGTACATAGACCATCTATATTTGGACATACCTGACATACTTGCATTGTCATGGATGAAAATCTTCCTTTTCTTTATTGCTTAAAGAACTCAGACCTGAGTCTTCTGATGATTGCTGTACAAGAGAACCAGCTTCCTATAGTAGAGAGATTGCTGGAACTCGAAGTGAATCCTGAAGAAAAGACCAAGGTAAGAAGACTGAGCATCTGTTTGCGAAGAGACTACCTCAGGCACATGAGGAAAATGTTGCATTCTAGAACAATAATTTACATAATAAGTAATGAACATTGTCAATTAGGGATTTTTTTCCCATACTGATGTAAATGCATGACTTCTTATTTCATATATCTTAGTAGTTAATGTCCCTGTCCTATTTTAATAATAATAATAATAATAATAATAATAATAATAATTCCACCATGCCACTTAGGGATTTTTTTCCCATACTGATGTAAATGCATGACTTCTTATTTCATATATCTTAGTAGTTAATGTCCCTGT
>QMIH01000098.1:603232-625385 GCA_003987875.1 Clarias batrachus
ATAATAATAATAATAATAATAATAATAATAATAATAATAATAATAATAATAATAATAATAATTCCATGCCACTTACTGATTATCATGACACTTACTGAGCCATGTCGGGTATTTAAATCCAGCAGTTTGATGTGATCTGGTCTGGGACACAGACATGCATGTTATCTAAGGGCCTAAGAAGTGAAAGAAAGTTCTCAGCTTTCCTGACATGCCAAAAACCATAAGAGTTGAGCTGGTTCTTACACTGTTAAAGTGCAGGCATATGACCTTTTTGCTCTCTCACTCACTAATTGTCTAGACCGCTTTATCCTGTAAACAGCATAGTGGGGGACCGGGGGCCTATACTAGGAGATTTAGGGCACACCACGGGGTACTCCGTTGACAGGGTGCCAATGCACAGTGCACCTTTTTGGACTGTGGGAAGAACAACCAGAGTACCCAGGAGAAACCCACCAAGCATGGTGAGAACATGCAAACTCAATGCACACAGACCCGAGGTGGTAGTCAAACTTGAAACCTGGAGGTGCAAGGCAACTGTACTACGCCACTGTAGTACCCCACTATGACCTTTTTATTTGTCATTATTTTTGACAAAACTAAATAGACAATAACAACTGTGGTTCTGGCTCTGAATGTATATGATGACATAAAAAGGAATGATAAAGTTTTGTTTATTAGGAGGAGAATTACTAAGAATTCAAAATTCCCCCCTAAGGAAAACAAATCTGATAATCTTTGAGGTTCTGTTTCCGATTGCAGAGGAAATTCTTTGACTTGACAATCGAGGTCTAAAAAAAACAGGAAGTGCTAATGAGTCAGAATGTCAGCTCTTTGTGAAAGTGTAGCCAAGATCACCAGGCAAGACTTCCAACTATTATGATCTGGGTTTAGGTATCATCAGGTTTCAGATTCATAAAAACAAAACTTGTGGCACATGAAAAACAGCTAAATGTGACAACACACTTATATTCTCTTTGGGACTGGTCAGGATGACCCCTTTTCCTTTTACAGAGTACAAGAGCTCAGCAAATAGATTTATATGAGGGAAAATGATGCAAGTTTCATGCTATGACCTTTACACTCATAACAACTGGAACAGAAAGGGACATTGTGGGTTTGATCAGAAAACAAACTGAAAGAATATTAAAAGGAAAGTGAATGTACTCACCACTTCAGTGCAGGTCATGAAACTATGAAGGTGGTCTGGAGTGCAACTTTAAACTTTAAAACAATGCAGAATTTAAGCATTTTTACTGGTACTCAGAATTTTTAACCCTGCTGCATACCAATAACAGCTATACATTTTGGACTTTGTTGATTTAAATGGTCATGATGTCATTTAAGCCTTTTTATAGGAGCAGCTGATGGTGATCCATTTAAATGTTCTTTTCTAGATTTTTTTACATTTGGCTCAATATTTGTGACATTTGAATTGGAATGCTCACTGCTTGCTGTTGATTATGTGTAAAACAGGATGGCCAGACTGCACTGCACATCGCTGCTGCCCGCTCAAACCATGACATCGTGAACCTGTTAGCAAGCCAAACAGACCCAAATACTCCTGGAGGGGTGAGATCAGACCACCATTTATTTCTTTGCATACACTATTCAATAATCTGAATATTAAAATCTTCTGAATATACACTATTCAATATTCAGTGTTTTCTCTCTCTCTCTCTCTCTCTCTCTCTCATCTGTCTTTCTCTTCATGTCTGTTTATTGATTACTTTTCTGTGCCAGCACCACCTTCAGCAGTTTTGGGAATTACTTTACAATAAGACTACAATATAATATAATCTACAGTATTATTAGATTAATAGGACATGTTGGGCATGTTCAACACATTAGATAGGACATGTCATGCTTTGCATAGAGTGGAGGTTTGATTGACAGGAACTAACAAGTTGTTTTGTTCTTATTATCATCATCATTCCTAATATCCAAATCGATCATTTATATAATAGTGACCATTTCTGAACAACTATTAGAAACTGTTCTAAAAAGAGAGTTTATTTAAAACGAACAATGCCGTAAGTATAGGCTTTATGTTGAACAACACGTGTGCAAAACAACTTGTTGGGCAAAATGCCAAATCTGCACCACTGCAGATTGTAAACTGCAAACAACTTATCTGGCCTATTCCAGGGAGTACTGTAAGCAATGAATTTACATGTCTCCCATCCAGAAAATTTAAATGTCATAGACAATGTCGAGAAAAGTATGTGAAACGTTTGGAATTTCATGGCTTTCTGCATTAATTTGTCATAAAATTTGATCAGATCTTCATCTAAGTCAAGGGTATTGACAAATATAATATGCCTAAAATAATGATACCAAAAAATCTGATCTTTCATGTCTTTATTGAGAACAACCATAAAAACTTTATAGTGCTAGTGGAAAAAGTGATTGACCTCAAAAATGCTAAGGAGTTGGGTGCCGAGACGCGAACCCGGTACACTTACAGTAGACACAAACCAGTTACATCTACAACACAGACTGGAAGGCTTGTTCATCATCTTCGTTAAAGACAGATTGGAGAAAAAAACAAGATTTGCTTTTGAACTTGCCATTATTTTTCATTTTTTAAAATGGTGTGTGTGTGTGTGCCCCCCCCAACCTAACATACAAGACAAAAGATGGTCAGTGGTGTGAATGCACGTCTTTTGTTAAAGTGCGTATCTGCTTTGTTAAACACAAAGAATTTCTTGTTTGTGGTGTGTGTGTATGTTTGTGGTTTAGGGGGCTTAAGGGTGAATCCTTAATTTCATTCTGTCTGAATCTGTATAAATGCAAGTTTGAAAAATCATGTTTGAGAAACGACACATTCTGTGTCTGCAAAGTTAAGAAATTCTCTGGTCTAAACATGTTTAAGCTTGAAAGTCACATTGCAGGGCTCTACAGCCTTTATTGTTGAATCTCAAGTTTTTCCTTCCGGCCCCCCACCCTCAGCTTGTTTGTCAGAGACAATCTGATCATCCTACGTATTTGCTTACACATTTCACTCTCATTTCCCTAATTGTCTTTTAATTCTGTAAAGCTGTTTTGCGGCACTGACCATTGTTAAAATGCTATATAAATAAAACTGAATTGAATGTTACAGCTACTGTAATTTCCACCAAACTGCTACTATGTTCTGATTAAACAAGAAGCATTAAATAAACAGGGGTATCACCAATAAACTTGATGGATTTGATGTTTTACCAAATGTTTAGGGGAAAGCACATTGACTTACCACAACGACTTTTTGCTTTTATTAGGAAAATGGTGGTTTATTACTAAACAAATCTGGGAAACTGTAGCAATGCTAAAAATAATGCCGCAGCCTCTTGCTCTTTTCCTCCCTGTGCATATGTGTGTGTGTGTGTGTGTGTGTGTGTGTGTGTGTGTGTGTGTGTGTGTGTGTGTGTGTGTGTGTCTGCGGGCGTGTGAGGAAGAGATCTCCTCTATGACACAAATATCCTATTAGAAAAATGTGATTAAATATAATTGACCAGTTTCTGTAACATGTGGTGTACTACATGACGATATACATGTATAAAAATGTACTGGTTTTTTTAAAAAGTGAACCGGGGATCACTTGCCTTCAGTGCAGCTGCCTTAACCCTTTCACATTTTGTAAACTGTACTGCATTGCAACCAGCTTATTAGCACAAGAAGGCATTTATGGGGCGTGAATTCGTTCACTGAGCAACTGATCAGAGTCTGTGTAGGAATCGGTCCTGGATCGACCAAGGACCCATCAGGGATTGTGAAGTCCTGCAGGACTCTACAAAGGAAGCTGCTGCTTACTAAAAAGTAGACTGATGCATGCCTAAATTTTTGCGAAAGAGCAGAAAATGTTTTGTTCACTTATAAAACTAAGATTGTACAATTTGGAACAAACATGCAGCATTATGTCTGGCATAAAAAGAACACTGCATATCATTATGAAACATCATCCCAACTGTAAAGTATGATGAAGGAAATATCATTATTTGAGCCTGCTTTGCTGCATCAGGACCTGGCCAGCTTATATGAATTCAGAAAATATGAATTCCCAGATGTATTAAAAAATGCAGGAAGCACCTGTTTGAGGTTATTCCTGCCAAAGGGAGTCTACCAGTTATTAATGCCAATGGTTCACATACATTTTCCACTACTGTACCATTATAAAATGTTGAATGAGTGTAATAATGACATGAAAGATAAGAATTCTTTTGTGTTATTATTTTAGGCACATTATATTTGTCAATATTGACTTAGATGAAGATCATATAACATTTTATGACAAAATAAGGCGGAAAACCATGAAATTCCAAGGTGTTTAAGGAGTTCGATCTCTGGTCTTGTTCACCTATTAATTTTCTTTGGCTCTAGCTCAATGCTCAACTGCCTCTGCATTACGCTGCCTCTCGACCTGATGATTCGTTCAATGTGGTGCGCACGCTGCTCAATCTATCCAACAAAGATGCACGTCTTACACCAGATAAGGTAAAGTTATTATTTTACACTGCCTACACAGCAGTCTACTTTTGCCTCTCTCACTATTGTTAATCATAAGATAAACAGTGCTCCAGAAAATGGTCAGCATTTTCTGGCTGTTATGGCTTTGGGATTTTTATCTTATCTTATCAAGCTTTAATTTAAGCTTCTGACGCCTTAAACACAGATTAAAAAATAATGGATTCAAATGTAGAACGAATATAGTAAGTTCAAATAACAGATTAATTGTGAGAGAATTTGTGGTAATTATATATTTTTATTYACGGTATATATTTAATATATTTAGCATGCAAGGTTTCCCCAAAATATTAACAAATTGATCTTTTAAAAATTTTATCTTTTTAAATTTGAAATTCTAATTGGACCAAATTAACTTTCATATTATATTAGCTATGTAATATAATTATATTAGCTACCTAACATAACTTGGATATTTTAAATAGCATAGCATGACTAAGTACAACATTAGGAAGCAGTGGTAGATCATCCAATTGCAGCTTTGGGTTGCTAATTAGTGGGGTTTGAGTCCAGACAGTGCTGGGTCACCATGTTTGGGTACTTGGCTAAGCCCCTTAACCCTATGCTCCGTACAATCTTGACACTGGTCACACTTTCGGTCCCAAGCCCAACAAGGAAAATGCGAGGTTTGCGAAAGAAAGGGACTCTGGCATAAATCCTATATGGCAGATCAAATTATCTGATGTGGTGACCGCTAACATAAACAGAACCCCAAGGAGATAAATAAATAAATAAATAAATAAATAAATAGATTTTAATATTACACTGGAATTCCCATTTTTCTTAAATTGTTTGTAAACACATTTGAAAATGTCTTAAAATATTTTTTTCATTAGGAAAAAAAAAACTTTTTTAGCATTAAAATTATTTGCTTTGTATCAAATTAACACTGTGGCATTGGATTGTATTTTTCTGCCTTCAGGATGGCTACATTCCACTGTTGCTGGCCGTCAAAGCTGGCAATGTTGGAATTGTCAGGGAGCTCCTCTCAGACCTTTCTGAGGCACAGCTGAAAGCCACGACAAAAGTAAGGACAGCTGGGCTGTAACACGCTCAGTGATTTTCACGTCAAAGCCTTCAGTAGGCCTAATTATAAAGGCGGTTATAGAAAATCACATCAACATATCATACTGATTAAATTGGACATCGACATTCTAAACTTTCTACTTTAACATTTCTAAGAATTGTTATAGAAGCAAGAGAAGAATTTGGGAATCTGTTCTGATAACCCAAACACAGTTTTTAGTTGAAATGAATTTTACAGTGTCACTCATTATTTGTTAGTTTTGAAAGTTGTTTTCTGAAATAGAGTAGATTTTTTACTTTCATAATTAGTAGTGTCTTATTTCCACGTAAGTGAACACCTACTCCATAATCATTTAAAACTGCAAAATTAAAACTTTCATGTAATTGTGAACTAAATAATTTTGAATAATAATAATGTATTAAATTTAATGGTGCCTTTCAAAACATTCAAGAGCATCTTATAAAATAGAGTAAAAGCAGATTACAGTAAAAGAGAGAGAGAGAGAGAGAGAGAGAGAGAGAGAGAGAGAGAGAGAGAAAGGAATGAAAACATCAAAGATCTGTTGTTTATCTCTAACCTCTGTCCCCTTAGGACAATGGAGACACGGCTCTGCACATCTGCTGCCGAAGAAGGCATGTTGATATGGCCAGAGTGCTGGTGGAATTAAATGGAAACCTTGATTGCCAAAATGTAAGAAGACAATATCTATTTTTTTATATCAATTTTTTACCATCTGTAAAAAATTATAGATTTTATATGTTTCAGATAAGACTCAAAGGCCCAAGGCATACCAGTAAATATCCCAACTATTATTACAAAAGGTGATAGGGTGAAAGGGATTTGTTGAGGTGCAGCAGAAAGTTTGACAATTCACTTTATTTTTTTCCATGTTGTAAAATTATATTTAATATTCTTCCAGAAATGCTTGTCTGCTTTTACAAATATATCAGGTAAAATTCCCAAAATTGTTAGACAGGAGCTGTGGAAATTACTTCAGAGTGCCAGAAAATTATGTATTTTATAATATTGATCCAGTTCTTACTACTGTATTTTTTATTGAATTCAGCTCTGAATCTGGACCAAACTGATTACTGAAGGTTATTTTTCAGGTATAAGTTTTTTGCAAAGCCAATGGATAATTTAATTCGAAGGGATTTTAGGAGTAGGCTTGGTTTAAAACAACAGCAAAGGGTTCATTGAGCAGCCTGTACTTGGTTCATTCATACAGGATGAAGGGCAGACTCCTCTTCACATAGCAGCCTGGGAAGGTGATCAGGCAATGCTGAAGTTTTTCTACTACAGGATAGCAAATCCTAACATTTTAGACAAGGTGAGAACAAATAAGATGCATCTGGCATTCTCAAACATAAAGCACCAATAATAAAACTATTATTATTATTATTGCATCAACACCAATAATATATGGGGCAAAGTGTTTTTGCATGGTTTTTCAAGTTACTTGGAGAAACCCAATAGATTATATTTTTCTAGTCAGCATGTATTCTATAATGGATCCTTTCCCTATTAGCTGGACAAATTCCCTCTGCACATTGCAGCTGAACGAGGCCACACTACTGCAGTTGATGTTCTCACACAGTTGTTCAACTCAAATGTGCTAGAAAGAACCAAGGTATACCAGTGCATTACACACTCATTGAAACATCTTACCATCTTACTGATTAAATTGACTAAATTTAAGTGATTCTTTATATATATATATATATGAAACTAGTATCTAAAAATGTGATCAAAATCCAGGTTGAGAAAGATCATCAAAAAGCAAGTGCCAAGAAAAGGGCATAGGCATTGTTAAGAAAATGCACAGCAGTTCCAGGCATACACTAAATGCTAACAAACCTTAAGTGTCTCACAATTAAGTCCCTGTGGAGCTTTTGCATCACACAAACAGTACAGTAAGTGTGCTGATAAGCAAAGAAGTGTGCTAAAAGTCAGTTAAGGACACCCACTGATGGTCTGAGAAATAGTAGCAAAGTACTGTTTTATTTACAAAGAATAATTTTACATGGGATCCTCTCCTCAGTGCTGCAAAAAAGGGGCATTGTTTTTTTTTGTTTGTTTGTTTTTTTTTTTCCTTTTTTTTCCTTTAGTCATTCAAAGCTCTAGCATCTATTGATACTGAATTTTTTTAATGAAAATTGTGCTGATAAGTATACACACAATGGGTTCTCATGGCTTACATTTATTTATTGTAATTATTTTCATAAATTAATTAATGGTGTGACTATTTCATTATTATGATTATCTTTCTGATGGTTCCCGGTGCAGGACGGGAGCACGTTGCTGCATATCGCTTCTCAGTGTGGCCAGCTAGAGATGGTGCAGTCATTGCTAAAGAAAGGCGTGCCAATACACATGCCAAACAAGGTATATCACTTCATAGATTTGTAACTTATGGATTGCATCAGTACTGATCTGTTATTGTTGTTGTTATTGGCAGTCAGGTGCAGTGTGTTTGCATGTGGCCGCAAGGTTCGGTCACGCAATTGTGGTGAAAGCTCTACTCCTGAATGGGGCGCATGTAGATGCCACAACTAAAGAGGGCCTGACGCCGCTCCACATTGCTGTGGAAAACTGCAAGCCTGAAGTAGTGCAGATCCTATTGGGCTTCGGTGCACAGGTGCATCTCAGAGGAGGGAAGGTAATTACTATAACTATTTAACCTATAACGGCAGTCAATAATTTTTGTCTTGCGTTTCCATCTGCTACAGATTTACCCTAATAAACTCAAAAGAGCTTTTTAATGAGTCTGAAACTTATTTACTCAAATAGCAGTTTAGGTTTTCACTTTAAAAACACATACCAAGGTTGAGGCCAACACTGTGGCTTAGTCTTTAGCACTGTCGCTATGCACCTCCACGGTCTGCGTGGATTACGTTTGTATGTTCTCCCCGTGCTTGTTGGATTTCTTCCCACAGTCCAATGACTGGTTGGCGTTCCAAAATTGCATCCATTAAGGGTGTGCCCTGCCTCAAGTTTCCTGGGATAGGCTCCTGACCAGAGGTGGGTAGAGTAGATAAAATTGTACTTAAGTAAGAGTAGCTGTACTTCAAAATAATATTACTCAAGTAGAAGTAAAAAGTAGTCATCCAAAATATTACTCATGTAAGAGTAAAAAAGTATTTGGTGAAAAGTCTACTCAAGTAACTGTTTCATCATAATGTCCGATTTTTTTAATTTTTAATTTTAGAAATTATGTAAGCAGCCAGACAAAATAATGAAATAATGTACAAATTCTGTCATTTCCAAATAATAAAATGTATTAAATAAATTTAATAAAATAAATGATTAAATTGAAATATCTTTACAAAATAGCAAATTGAAAAACAAGAAACTTGTCCAGCAGAACAAATGTAAGAAACTTGTATTTTTTAGCCTCTTATTTACTAATTATATATGTTAACTTTGCAACATTAAATAAAACAGTTAAACTAACCACGGCATTTCCTTTGCTGTCAACCACAGCAGAAGATTTTTATTTTCCATATGCAGTCAGTTTGAGTGTCATGTGATTGTTGTTGCTACATCTGATTAGTGAAACACAGTCATGGTAGATCATCCAACTGCATTTCTCTGGCAAAAATAAAGCATATCTAATGTGTAGAATAAATTGTTAGTGAACTAACAAGTTGAGTGTAGCACACAGAATAAAGATATAGCGTACAGGGTATGGCGATGATGACCAAAGTTGGGACTTGGTTATACATACGGGCAGGGCTAAAGTCAGATAAATATTTTTTGGGAACTGTACATCTGTATGAGCTAAAATTTGGTATACCATATCTCTATGCTGATCTTTAAGTGATTTTTTTGTTTGTTTGTTTATTTTGAAGATGATGATGATGATGATATTACTTCAAAATATAATTTAAAAAAAATGTGGTCACAATTGGCCAATCAGATTCAGCAGTCATTTGACAAAGATATATTAGGTAGTATCATTATGGTATTCCATATGGTATTGTTTATGCTGGGCTGTGAGGAGTTCCATTGAAAAGCAAATATCTTGGGAATGTTTTGTAAACCCTGTTCGTGATTGAAACCTTTCACAATGAGATCTCTTATCGGCTATGTAAGTTTTCTGCAAACCATGCCTTCAGCAGTTAAATGAAACAAATGATTCATCAAAAAAATCAAACATAATCAGCTGATTTTTTTTTTCAAAAATGAGAAGTGATTGGTTAAATATCTGTGTAGTTACATCCACCTTTATAAAACAATGTACACACTTGTTAAATGTATCAACATAATGTTGAGTAAATGGATGAACCAAGAAATGAATCAACATAATATCCAGTGCAAAGCCATCATATAACTCATAACCATACAGTATGAAATCACAATGTCATCCATTATGACATTATAAGACATTATAAGCTTTACCTCTTAACTACATAGCTGGCTATTTATTATTATGTTATTGTAACTTTGTTATTGTAAAGGCCTCTTAGCGGCCTTTTCCTCTTCTCTAGTCTCCCCTGTCTCTAGGGTCTTCTCCTGTCTCTAGGGTCTTCTCCTGTCTCTCAGGTCTCCCCTGTCTTTATTCTGGTCTTAGCATGTGTAAGCTCTTAGCATCTGTTATGCTTAAAAGAGCCTGTGTGTTACATTTAAAGAGCCTGTGTATTACGCGTAAAGAGCCTGTGGTCGGAGTTTTGTTTGTTTTAGTTTCTGGAGTATTGTTTGGTTTGTTTAAAATAAAAGACTTTTCTTGTTTAAAAACCCTCTGCGTCTATGCCTGCCCTTTAAACCCTACTTCAAAAACCTGCAATACCACCCGCATCATGACAGTGGCATTATTGAATGTTTTTTGAGCCAAAAACATTCCTTTGATGTTGAAGTCCAATAAAACAATGGTGGTACATTCATAAATTGTAGTCCAAGTAAAAACTAAATTATGGTTTTTCTTCTGCTTCTGCAGGCCCTGGAGATGCCCCTGCATATAGCAGCCAGGGTGAAGAATGGTGAGAAGGTGACAGAAATGCTGTTGAAGTGCGGAGCGGAGGTCAACACAGAGCAGGAGGTGAGCAAAAGCTTTTTCACACTATAGTGCTGTTTAGTCAATTACAGCCCACATAAGCACCGACCATCATAAGTCAAAAGACAGTGTGCTAAAAGACATTGTCCTGTGAACGTCGGGAACTGAGCAACTGGTACTCTTCTGGCCATTTGCATTATCACATCTGGTATTTCATCATGCACAGCAAGTTAGAACAAAGAGCAAAAGTAAAATTCTGTGTGAAACACATGCTGCAATGAATCATTCAGTGTCTTTTGATTGGCACATGCAATTCAAGAGTGTGCACAACAGAATGTAAAGAGAGTAAACTTGTAAACAGCGCTAATCTCAAAACCTTTTGATACCACCTCGTATCCCTTGCAGATCCCGACATACCATTTTAAAATCGTAATTATTTCAAAAGGTTGGATGTTTATTGAAGAAAAGCTCTGTCATCTCAGGTCTATTGTTGTGTGTCTTGTATATCCACTATTACCTTTTTTACTTTTTTTTTTTAAGAATGGTGAGACTGCGATGCATGTTGCAGCACGTCATGGAAGTCTGCAGACAATGAGAACTTTATTAGAAGAGGGAGCTGATCCCACCTGGAGATCGAAGGTATGCAACTCTGCTGCAACGTTTAATCTTAATTTTAAGAAATGCCCTCAACAAAGTCCTCAAAATTGGGAAAAACTACAAAACCTTAATTTTAAAGGAGACATCATAAAGAAGCTGTGCTGTCTAAAAGAGTTGGGATATCAAAGCAAATTAATTATTAAAATTAATAATTAAAATAATTTGTTTCTAATAATTATTTGAGGTTAGCATTATTGGCTCAGTAAAAAGAAAAACATTAGATGTAATTTAACAACATTACAATTAATTAAGTTTTAATAGAAAGAAAGCAACAATGTTTAAAAATAAATCTTTAATTTAATTTTTAAATTTTTAAATAAATAATGATAAAATATGTTTGGAGGGAAAAGGCCATGTTGTACATTGTGTATGTGTGTGTATATAATGGCATGGCAAGCTTCCATGCAGCTAGTTCACACACAATTAACCAAACGCTTATAAATACAAAWCATACCTAATTACCTCATATTTTACTTCTTTACGAGTGAAAGAACTATTAATAACATGTCAACAGTCTTATAAAGCCTTGAGGACCATAATTACCTTAAAGAAGGAAAAAGAGTGAGGAGAGAAGAGTGGAAAAATACTGACGTGCTGCTCTCAGTCACCAGCGCTTAAAATTAGACCGTAAACGGTAGACTTAAAATTAGAAAGTTGCGCTGTCTCCCCCTACTGGAGTTCCGATGTAAAATACATTACTGATAGATCAATTCATAATCTGCATCATTAAACGTTGCATTAAATCTTTTGTCATACAAAATGTTTAATGTATCTGTCAACAGGATACTTTTAATAATGACCGGTCACAGTACACATTTGCAAATAATCAAATATTCTATATAATGAAATTAAGATACTGCAATAGCTGTGATTATAATGAAATTATAAAGTAGTGGGTAATTTGCTATTGCTGCACCTAGACTGAAATTTGTAAAAAAAAATAAATAAATAAAAAAAAAAATTCGTTTGTTTGTTTGTTTGTCAATGTAGAATATTTTATTATTTACAAATGCGTACTGTGACCGGTCATTGTTAAAAATGTCCTGTTGGTAAAACAAAAGGTTTAATCCACAGAGGGTGATGCAGATTATCTTCTGCATGTGTTGATCATGCATTGATCCGTCAGTAAAGTATTTTACCTCGGAGCTCCAGTAGAGGGAGACAGCGATACTTTCTAATATTTGCTGTTTGATTTAATTGATGCTGAGAGCAGCGTGCTAGTATTTTTCCATCCTTTTCTCCTCACTATTTCTCCTTATTTAAGGTAATTATGGTTCACAAGGCATTATTGGCCTATTGGGATGTTATTTATAAATAGTTCTTTCACTCTTAAAGAAGTAAAATATGAAGTAATTAGGTATCCTTTGTATGGTTTTATTAGTTTTATAAGTGTTTGGGTAACTGGATAAAACAAATGCTTTATGTTGAATTATTTATCCTTATTTCACTATTTCACAATACTTTTATTTATTTCACTGACTTTTACTGACTGTTGTTTATTAACATTTATAGTACTATTTTCTTATGCTTTGTTTCTCATCTTATTTTGTTTTATCCTTTATAAGATTATGTACAGTTGTATGTATAGGTATTCTACTAAAAAGCACTTTGGTTCAACTGCTGTTGTTTTAAATGTGCTATACGAATACAATGACTTCACTTGACTTGAATGTATGTGCATCACCAAAAGAAGGTTTTTAGCATTTTCTATATCTGTGCGTGCATATTTATTCAGGCACAGGAGACCCCGCTCCATGTGGCTGTACGTCACTGCCATGCTCATATGGTGGAGTCGATCTTGAACTATTTAACTAGTGAAAGAAGTAAAAAGAAGGCGGAGGTCTGTGTCCGTCAAGCGAACCAGGTCATTACCAGAATGTGAAAATTAGTATTTGTGTCCCTTCTAAATAATATTCATTGATTTATTCTGCAACACCATTCCTAAATATTACAATTATGCGTTACAGAAAGGAGAGACCACCCTGCACCTGGCAGCTGAGATACAGAAGCACATTGTACACAGTGATGATGAGGACGTCCTGATCATTAGGACTCTGATGGAGTATAATGCTGACATCACAGCAGCTACAAGGGAGGTTAGTGTCGAACATCAGTCTTTCACACACAATAATGAATTGGGCTAAATTACAATTAATTTGTATTTTCTGTATATTTACATTTATATTTTTGGAATTTGTTAGGTCCCTTTATCCAGAGAGAATTACAGAATGTCTTTAAAGTCTTAATCAATAAATACAATACAGTACCAGTCAAAAGTTTGGACATACCTTCTAATTTCAATATTGTTCTAAAATGTAAAAAATTAACCACAAAACCAAAAACATTAAATTTTAAAGTTTAGTGCGAAAGGTTTGACTGATATTTTGCATCCTACTACTGGTCCAGTATAGGTCACTGCCTGTGAGCTCCATCAGTCTAAAAACTCTTTAGGTTTTTTATTTTACAATATGTTATACATTTTTTAGTTAGTAATTTTTCAGTTTTTAAATCACAATGATCTCAATTTCCTTAGACATTAAAATACTGCATAAATAACACTGAAATATCTACACCTACACTACCGCTCTAAACCTGGGGATCACTTGCAAATTGTTTTGTTTTTGTTTAGTGATCAATTTTTTTAATTCTACAACATTGGGGATTTCAAAATTATGAAATAACACATATGGAATTAGTTAATTATGTAACAACAACAACAATCAGCTGTTATTTTAAGACATGGAGGTCAATAGTTCTTGTAAGAACAGCATTGTCAAGTGCATTTGCAAAACCCATCAAGCACCATGATGAAACTGTCTCTCATGAAGAGCATCTCAGGAAAGCAAGACCAAAACTTACCTCTGCTGCAGAGCAGAAGTTCATTTAGAGTTACCAGCCTCAGAAATCACTAATAAACAGCACCTTAGATTAGAGCCATTATAAAGGCTTTACAGATCATCAGTAACTGGGAAAGGAAAGGAGATTATTGCATATTTGTGAAAATGGCGAAAATCAGGAAAAACTATGGAGTTAGAAAGTGACYGGTAGTGTTATATTACTTGTTATAACCATTAAAGTATATTACTTTAAAGTTATAAAAGATTTTCCAACAAAAAAAAAATATTATATTAATTAATAGAAATATCTATTAAGTAATATATAATAAAAATAATGATTTTAACTGTTACAGTAATCTATAATAATTAAGATTTAGTTCAAATGCAGCAATACAACTTTGTATGCAGAGTTTGCATTTTGTCCCTGTGCTTGTCAGGTTTCTCCTGGGGACTCCATGAGTGTAGGCTTACTGGTGTTTTTGAACTTGTGGGGGTGCTTTTACCCTGTAATGGATTAGCACCCTGTTCAGTGTGTCTCCCATGACCCTGTACAGAATAAATGGTATAGAGAATGGAGAAGAGTAAGTAAGTGTTTTCCATGCATTTAATTGTTCATTGTTTGTGAGCATGTTTTTGCTTTCCTGTAGATGAGAGAAACTCCAATCCATTATTGTGCCAAGGTTGGCAATGTTGAAGTGTTGCAGGAGATGCTCAATAATGTTCCCTGCCACTGCCTACCAACAGCCATCAACAAGCAGGACAAGGTACTCATGCTCCAGCAACACTGTCAGGTCAACTGAGCTTACAAAGATTATGTTTATATGTTATGTACTGTATAGACCAGTTAGGTACAGAATGACCAGATTATTCCATCAGTGATTTTTTTTATTATTCCTTCAATGATGGCACAGGCATAGTACAGGATTTAAATTTGTAATTTTTTATATTTTCTATGACTGTCTRACTGTGTCTTTGTATCTTGCTTGTACTGTATGTTTGTGTGAATGACAGACTGGCAGGTCTCCATTGCTGTTGGCTGCTGAGTTGGGACACATGGAAGTAGTGACGCTGCTGCTGAAAAGCAATGCCAGAGTGGATGTGTTTGATGAGGTTGGAGGATTAATGTRTCTATCAACTTTTTACCACAAACATGACTGTGGGGTTTATTTAGCCAAATGCCAATGAATATTTTATAATGAATATAAGTAGCAGCTTGGGAAATGTCACAATTGGAGCATGTGATGATCTTTTCCAGGCTGTACAATTTGACAGCACACTTCCACCAAAAAGGGCTTGGCATTCTTTGCATGTTTATGGATTTTTCATTACCTTGGATCACATGCTTATTGGTGTATGTTCTCATACTGTATATACAGTACCAGTCAAAAAAAAGTTTGGATATGTTTGGATTTATTTTCTACATTCTAGAAAAACAAATTCTACATAAAAAAACTCATAAAATAACACACATGGCAATAGTTAATTAAGGAACAACAATTAGTTGTTATTTTAAGATGTGCAGGTCAGATCTTCTGGAATAGTTCTTTCAAGAACAGTATCGCAAAACTCCTCAAGCACCATAATGAAACTGGCTCTCATGAAGACCATACCATGGCGAAAAATCACCAATTAACAAACAGAACCTCAGGTTAGAGACATTATGAAGGCTTTACAGGGCATACAAATCTAGCAGACAAATCTCAATATTAATTGAGAGGTGATTATTGCATATTTTTGAAGTTTTATAATGTAGAAAGAAATAAAAGTCAGGAAAAGACCATGATGTTAAAAGGTTCCCAAACCTTCGACTGGTAGTGTCAACAAGTTGATTGGCTTTTTTACTGATTATTAGACATTGGCTTCAAGCAATGACCCAATTTCCTCATTATACGGTATGAACAGTCGACTGCAGAATGAGAACTCAATTTTTATCAGTTTTGTAAAAAATAAATAAATAAATACAGTAATAATAAAAATAAAAATCCAAACAATGAAAGGAGTATGGAAAACTTATAAAGAATATTTAGTCACTTCAGTGTGAATTTTGTGCGATTTTAGAACACCATCTTTTGCAGTTTTGTTACAATGGCTGCAGTTGTTTTCATGAACAAAAAACATAATTTATTTAACAGACATGAAGCCTAAAAGGAAACAGTAAACATATGGGTAATACTAAGTACCCCCAAGATTGAATAACTTGCGCCTTTTACGGGAGATGCCGGAGATGCAC
The DNA here is from genome assembly GCA_003987875.1 of Clarias batrachus. Classification (NCBI taxonomy): domain Eukaryota; kingdom Metazoa; phylum Chordata; class Actinopteri; order Siluriformes; family Clariidae; genus Clarias; species Clarias batrachus. The sequence goes on from QMIH01000098.1 coordinate 619,477, forward strand.
CTTTTGCAGCAATAACTCACTTGTGAATAATCTTTCTCACTGTAGAACAATGAACACCAAGTTATTTGGAAATGGATTTATGACTCTTTCCGGAGTGATATACAGCAACAGTTGCTTCTCTAAGACCGTTGCTTATGTCTTTCCCTTTTCCCATTGTGTTAATACAACCCTGAATGCTCCAGACCAGCAAACTGCCAAAAAAWTTGATTTTATAGCGGTCTACACAAAAGCTGATGATCAGTTAATCAAGGGCTGTGTTAAAAGCAAACATTTAGAAATTGTTTTTCTGTTAAGTTCATATTTACACAAAAAAACGAGACTAACAAATAGTCTGATTTTATTTTTGAATTGATGTTCTCATTGAAAGATTGTGTGATATGCAATATGCAGGAAGGAAAGTCCGCTCTTCACCTGGCTGCTGAGCGAGGCCACGAGGACATTGCTGATATCCTGCTCTCATATAAAGCCTTTGTAAATGCTAAAACCAAACTGGGCCTAACTGCACTGCACTTGAGTGCCCAGACTGGCTCATCCCATCTTGTTGAACTACTGATAACAACTCATGAGGCTGGCACTGACACCCTCACTTTGGTAAGAGCTCGATGATTCGTTCAATTCTATGAGCTCAATCAATTCTGAAAGATATAACATTTGTAATATTTTCCAAATAAATGTAATACTGTAATATACCATATACTGTTTGTTTTTGCATTTGTCAGAATAAAATATTTCTTTTATGATCCACTTGCTGTTCTAGAGACAACAGACCTCTCTGCATTTGGCTGCCATCAGTGGAAAATTAGATGCCTGCAACAGTTTGTTAAACCTCGGGGCTGATTTAACAGCCCAAGATATTGTGAGTTTTATTCTCAGTATCATTTTGTCAATCTTTTATAGTTTACTGGAATATTTCAACACATCTACAAGAGTATATATTCAGGATAAAACAAAACCTTTTGTCCTTGTTCCAATTTTCAATACGATATGATCACAGTACAATTAAGTTTAATTACAACAGTTACAATTACAACTGACTTCAGAATAGTGATGGGAAGTTTGAATCATTTTAGTGACTCGGTTCTTTGAATCTTGTTCATCAAAAAATGAACATCAAAATCTTTTTTTTAGTCATTTAATTCATTTCGTTCTTTTGATCAGAAATAAAATAAAATTTGGGCCTCCGAGTGGCGCTGTGGTAAAGTGCTCACACTATCACCCGGTGTTCGATCCTCTGGTGATGCTGTAACCTCTYGCAGCCGGAGGTCTAGAGAGAGCTGATTGGCCGAGCTCTCTCAGAGGGGAGGGAACTTAGTGCTCCCACATTAATCACGACTCTACAGCTAATCAGGGGCGTCTGTGAGCTCACGTAAGCGGAAGGAGCGGATAGCGCTGTCCTCCGCCCCCAACAGTGCGTCAGCAAGCAGTTCGAAAAGAGACTGGCGTTACATAGTTTGGAGGAAAAACGTGATAGTCTTCAGCCTTCCCGCCTGAGTGGTAGTAGTAGCCTTAATGTGGCTCCCCTAGTGACGGGGAGGAATTGGGCATGACTAAATTAGGGAGAAAATTGGGAAACCCCCCCAAAAAAAACTTTTTTTATAAATATATTTAATTAAATGTTACCCAATACGTCTACATACACAAATTTTGGCTATAGTTCCAGTAATGAAAATATTACAATGCAGCTAAGGACATATAATTATAAACAGAATGAGCAGCTCACCATCATATCTTCTAGTCGGAGTCGTTCGTTCTTTTGAACCTATTGCACTTCATAGTGACTATGGGAGTCACATGACAAAAGAACGAACGACTCGGATTCGGAAGATTCATTGAGAACCGTTCAATTCTGTTTTCTGTACATAACCTACAGAGGTTTTGTGATGATATGTACATGTGCGCCCAGTAGAAAATGAACAAATCACTCTCGTATTTCTGAGTCACATTACAGGTTTGTTCAAAAAGAACGAATCGTTCTTGAATGACCCATCACTACTACAGCATAGTGCTTTCTTCTCTTTTTTCCTGGTTTGATTTCATTTAAGAACAACTAACAGACATTTTTTCTTTTTGGTTTTATTATTATGGGTAATCAGTTAATCCCTTTGCAACKTGGATGTGTTGGTAAATCTTTGCAATCTTTAATAGTGAATATGAACATCCCAAATGACTTTGGTGATTTCTTTAGCCTACTGAATCAGTGAAAAAAACTKCGTTTATTTGCCTCTAATTTCTAATTTCCTGTTTTTTTGCCACACTCTGCCAATGAGAGTGAGCATAGGGCTATTATGTTAAGAAAAGACACACGTGCAGGGTCATCAATGTAGGGACATCAATCAATTGAATTTTTGTACTGGCATTAGCAATAGAGCATTGGCAGAGTCCACAAAATGTAATGTTTCACAACACTTATGTTATCTTTACTGGATAAAACAAAAAATGACTGGTTTATGGAGAATCAGCAATAGGTATCGTGATGACATTTCTGTAATGTGAGTTATTGAATGTAATGAATTAAACCTGCTGGTCCGGTTCCTTTAATAGTGACAATTCAAGGTAACCTGAAAGCAGCAGTGGCCACAGTTCAAATGAACTGCCCCACWCTCATCATTGTTCCAACATTGTCCACAATTTATCTTGCTAAAAAAAGAAGCACAGAAGGCAACATATAAATGTGTTAAGATGAATCAGAAGACATTTGGAATAATATACAGGTAGTCCCTGACTTACGACCATTCGAGTTACAAATTTCTGCAGATACGATGGGAACGCTATTCTACCAATGGTTCAATTATGGAAGTGTATTGTACATGTGTATTGTACTAAAACATAGATACTGCAGTGCACTAGATACCAATATTTTCAGTGTGTAGGTGAATGTATAAAATGTCTAAAGTCCGGTATATTGTATGTGTGTGCGGGAGAAATCAAACCAGTTTCAATTAACCAGACCAGAAACACAATGAGCCCCCACGACCCTGTATACAGGATAAAGTGGTATAGACAATGAATGAGTGAGTAATGCTATGGCTGATCCACGTATATATAATTTTTCACTAAAGGGAACATATCAAACCGCGCTTGGGAGAGTTTTCCGGGGTGGTATGTCCAATTGTAATAGAATCTTGATAAAAGTTTTTTTTTTWAAATGTTACTAAGGTTATGGTTAAATTTATTAGTTGCAATAATATAATTAATTGTTTGACTTTCATGTATGTGTTGTCAGGATGGGCAAACCCCTCTTCACCTGGCTGCAGAGAATGACCACTCGGATGTAGTTAAGCTCTTTTTGAAGCACAGACCTGAATTAGCCACACTCCCCAACAAGGAGGGAGTAACTTGCATCAATATTGCTGCAGCAAAAGGCAGTGTGACCGTCATCCAAGAACTTCTCAAGTTCAGTCAGGGAAATACTTCCACACTGCGCAATAAGGTCAGTAAGCCAAACGGTCAATGGTTTTAAAAAATAAAAAAGGTTATTTCAGATGYTGTGAAGATATAACCACAGATGGATTCTATAATGAATTTTACAACCTTTCTTCTGTCCCATTCACCCATATTCTGTGTAGCTTCTCATTTACTTTGTTCTTTATTTTGGAAATGGAATTGAGTTAATTGTTCTGGTTCATTCATTTAAATAACATACCGCATTTCTTTCTTTATTCTCCAAAATCCAACATTCTTTGTCCCAAATGACAAGAAATGCAAGAGAAATGCAGAATTTATGGTGAGGCTACTGTATAGTATCAAGCTTAGGATATGGGTAAAAAGCTTTCTGTGAGTAATGTGCTATAGCTTGGCACAATGACTAGGCAGAGACTTCAATTCAATTTTATTTGTAGAGCCTTGTCTTGTTCTTGTTTTACAAAGACAAAGCAGCTTTATATAAAAATAAAACATATTCTAGGTAGGAGTTTAAAAGTTTAGGAAAGATGACCTACTCTTCATAGCTAACATTTTAAGTATCTTTGTTTCTCAGCAAGCTGCGTAAAAGTTATGGGCAAGTAGTATGAGGCACTAGTTGCTGATCAAGCCTGACCTGAAAGGGTGGTACTTCCAGAAGCCTATTCAAGCTTGATGGATGTTTTGTTAGATGTTTCCTTTCCTTAGTCTGTTCATGAATTTGTATTTGATTTGTTCATTTGATTCTTCCAATACTTTTCAGTCATTTGTTTAGAAAGTCTGATATTTTTTCTGAAACCTCTTATGCAGGTAATGATGTATTAAATCAAGGCTTTGAAATGACTGTAATTCATGAGTTCCTTCACAATGTGTAATTTAGCTTTTCCTCTAATGGTGACTGTTCATTTAGCATGTTTTAGTATTATAATTTTAGAATGAACATTTGTCTCTGCAGGCTAATGGCTCATGTCCTCTGCACTTGGCTGCAGCAGGGGGTCACACTGAGGTTGTTAAGGCTCTCTTGGAGGCAGGGGCTTCAGCCAAAGAGGAGGACTCGGTCAGATCATTAAATCTCGACACATCAACACAATAGACTAACACAATCCAGATGTCCAACCAGAACTTTAGCATGATACAAACATGCATTTAGCACATCTTAGAAAATGCCACTGTGGTTTATACATTGCTGCACTTTGATCATGGCTTGTAAGAATTCAATATATTGGTGTGTGACTGCAGGATGGAATGACAGCTGTCCATCTGGCTGCCCAGAATGGACACACAGAAATCCTGGAGGTCCTGAAAACAAAAGTCTCTCTGAATATTACCAGCTCGAAGGTACTTTCCAAAAAAAGTGTGTGTGTGTGTTTTACAACTGCAATAAAGGTATTTAATTAGGTATTGAAATGTACTGTAAGAAATGTAATTACTTACTTAATTGCTCTCTCTCTCTACATGCTTGCATGGATGCAGACTGGACTAACAGCCCTACATGTGGCAGCCCGTTTTGGACAAGTGGACTTTGTGAGGGAGATTCTAACAGATGTGCCAGCCACAATCTGCACTGCGCCACCCGGCAGAGATGCCACAAGAAATTACCATGAAGAGGTTTCATCATTCGTCTTTACCAATATCTCTTTCTCTCTCTCTTTCACACACACACACACACACACACATACACACACACGCACACACTTGGGCTAATGTAAACATACAGTGGCAAGAAAAAGTATGTGAAATGTTGGAATTTCATGATTTTCTGCATTCATCATTACATGTCATCTGATCTTAATTTGTGTCAAATACAGTACTGTGCAAAAGTCTTTGTAAAATCCAAACAATAGTCATATGCAATGAAGCTTTTGAAAACATTTCTACATTAAAGGAAACGTCTATAAAACGCACTAAGAAATAACAAACAATAAACAGTCAATATTTTGTGTGGAAACTCTTTGCTATAAGCGGTAGTGTTCGATACAGATGTGTGYGGTATTCTAAGTAAAACAGCTGTTAGGTTTTACTGAGCATGCTGGAGAATATGAGATCTTTTGGTAACTTTGTCACAATAATAATGCAGACATGATATATAATTGACTTATTGAGTTAATGACCTCAAAAAAGGTAATTGACAAAATCCACCTTTTGGAGTGGCCAAGTTAGAGTCCAGACCTTAACCTGATAGAGATATTATGGAATGACAGGACGAGATTCATATACGTGAGACATCTAAAAAAATATGACCGAGCGAAAACAGTTCTACCAGGAAGAATGGGCTAAAATTCCAAGATCAACCAGTTAGTAATGCCAATAATTCACTTACTTTTTCCACTACCATTTTGAATGTTGAATGAGTGTGTTCAATAAAGACATGGAAGATCAGAATTTTTTTTGTGTTTTGTGGCATTTTAGGATCTGACCTAGTCAAGGGGTATTGACAAATGTGTCAATACGTATTTGTAAATGTGTGCGTATATACATAAACTGTATGAACTGAACTTTACGATAGCGCC
>QMIH01000098.1:632735-647092 GCA_003987875.1 Clarias batrachus
AGCGTGTCAAAACCGCCACAATGCTGGTAGCTTTGCAGATGCAGCGTGTGGTGTAGATGTCTTCAATAGAGGGGAGAGAGACCCCGATGATCCTCTCTGCTGTCCTCACTATCTATTGTAGGGCCCGATATGGCGCAATTCCCAAACCAGACAGTGACAGTGATGCAGCTGCTCAGGATGCTCTCGATAGTCCCTCTATAGAAGGTGGTCAGGGTCGGTGGTGGAAGCTGGGACTTCCTCAGCCTTCTCAGGAAGAAGAGACGCTGTTGGGCTTTCTTGTGCAGGGAGCTGGTGTTGAGGGACCAGGTGAGGTTCTCCTCCAGGTGGACACCCAGGAATTTGGTGCTGTCGATGATCTCAACAGAGGAGCCCTTGATGCTCAGGGTCGCTTCATGTCCTCCTAAAGTCAATAACCATCTCCTTTGTCTTGTTGACATTCAGAGACAGGTTGTTGTCTTTACACCAGTCCATTATACTCTGCATTTCCTCTCTGTACGCTGACTCATGTTCTTGCTAATGAGACCCACCACAGTTGTGTCATCAGCAAACTTGATGATGTGATTCGAACTGTGTGTTGCTACACAATCGTGAGTCAGCTGTGTGAACAGCAGGGGACTGAGTACACAGCCTTGGGGGGCCCCAGTWCACAATGTGGTGTTGCTGGAGGTGCAGTTCCCGACTCGTACTGACTGAGGCCTTTCGGTCAGAAAGTCCAGGATCCAGTTACTGAGGAAGGTGTTCAGGGAAAATAGTCTTGAATGAGAAGCTGAAATCTGTGTACAGCATTCGAACGTATGTATCCTTATTGTCCAAGTGTGTGAGGGAAAGGTGGAGTGTGGTGGAGATGGTGTCATCCGTTGAATGGTTAGGATGGTACGCAAACTGCAGTGGGTCCAGTGAGGGGGGCAGCAGGGTCTTGATGTGTCTCATGACGAGCCACTTAAAGCATTTTATGATGATGGGTGTGAGGGCAACAGGACGGTAGTCACTGAAACAGAATTCTTTGGCATGGGATGATGGTAGTGGGCTTGAAGCACGTGCGAATGACGGCGCTGCTCAGAGAGATGTTGAAGGTGTCGGTGAGAACATCTGCCAGCTGTTCTTCTCTGAGCACTCTGCCAGGGATATTGTCTGGTTCAGCAGCTTTACGTGGGTTGACTCTGTGGAGAGTTTTCCTCACATCAGCTGTGGAACAATTGCTGCACATTAATCTGTAAAATTTTATAAAACTATTTCCAACTAATAGTTATGTCCTGGCTAATTTATAAATACAAAATAATAATAATAATAAATAAATTTAGCAAGTGAAATGGTTCCATTGACTGGCTCAAAAAAAAATTATTTTCTGGAGACACTGGAGGGCAGTGTTTCACAGTATCCAGTTCTTCCTCTACTAACAATATGTAGAGCAATAATACTGAATATACACTATTCCGAAGGTTTACACCCTTCAATATTTAATATTTACTAAAAAGAGCAACATTTGGGAATAGGTTATGGACAATTTCAAAACAGTAGTGTGTTATGTAATCTTTTAATTAATTAAATAATAAAGGCATGCTTTTTTCATATTGTCATTATTAATTAACTTATTAACTAATTATTCATTTTTATAATATTTAATATATTTACTATATATTTAATACTTTAATAATTATTAATGAATTATTATAATTAATGAATAATAATCCTTGTTCTTTTCTGGAGCTACTCTCCTATGTCACATGCTGCCTGTTTGCCCTCAGGTAGGCTGTGGCATTTAAACAACAACCAACTAAGCGGTCAATAGTGTGCCAAGAATATATCCACCTCCACCTGCCTGTACTGTTGATAAAAGGAAGGATGAATCCATGTTCACAAMAAATTCTGATTTTTATATCAGAATTTGAGAGTGATGGTAAAAAACCGCAACAGAAATTCAGACTCATCAGACCATGCAACATTTTTCCAGTTGCCTATTTGTTTCCAATTGTCTAATTGTGCAATTTTTGTGAGCCCATGCAAATTCTAAGCTCAGTATCCTGTTCTGAGCTTCCAGAAGTGGCACCTCAGGTGGTCTTCTGCTGGTGTACCCTATCTACTTACGAGTTTTCAACTGTTTAGCATTCAGAGATATTCTTTAACATAATGCGATTGTAACGAGATGTTATTGAAGTTACTGTTGCCTTTCTGTCAGCTCAAACCAGTCTGGGCATTTTTCTCTGACCTCTGGCATCAACACAGCATTTTTGCCAAGAGAACTGCAGTTCACTGGATATTTTCCCTTTTTCAGACCATGCTTGTGCGTAAAAATCCCAGTAGATCATGAGTTTTTTTTTTTTTTTTTACTTTTTACTCAGATTAGCCCCTTCAGCACCAACAAACATGCAATGTTTGATGCGATCAGGAAATTGTCTTAACCATGTCTACATGCCTAAATAATTAGCTGAGGTGTACCTAATGAACTTCTGTCATTTACTATTTGGGTTCAATGATTGAATGAACAGCACCACCAGAGACAGACAGTTCAGTTTATCTGTAATAAATCTGCTGTACTCTATTTAACCATGGTTCATGTTTTTAGMCTTTCCCTTTATCCCTGCTTACATTATAAACATTCACATTTGGGTGTTTTACCGAAGGCTACTGCTTTTTGAACTGCCCGGTTAAATTTCCACCCAGTGCCCAAACCCCAGCCATTGGATGCAGTGCCGAACCGATCCCGGAAGGGCATCCAGCATAAGACCTGTGCAAAGTTGTGTGCCAATTTCTGTTTCAGTCTGTCTCAATTTATAATTCACAATCACTACATTATTATACTAACTTTTTAAAAGCTATTACAGTCTCTTTAAACAACAAACTCCATTATTTTAAAATATATGTGAGACTTTAAGAGAGCAGTCCGTGGCTCTTTAATCTTCAAACTTTTCCCGTCCTGTTCCCCTGTCAGGTCACACAATCTTCCGGTTATGCGAATTGAGTGAAACTAAACAGGTGTCTGCAAGTGTCCTAAATTCTGTCTTAAGGTATACTTTTTCCTGAAGTCTCATTCATGCTTTCAGGCCCCTGCACAGGACATGGTTTTTGATGAAAGCTTAATGAAAACATAATGTTCTCAGTTCCTTTAGTGATTAATGGCGTGAATGCTAAAACATTTCATAAGTTACAGGTTCAGGCTCTCTGTGGAATATAACTCTGGACAGGGAGGTGAGCGCTGGTGTAAACACAGATTATAAGACTGCATTTTTCACTTTTATGGGAAATAGAGTGTTTACTATAATTCTCCTTTTTTTAAAATTAGAAACCAGGTTTTCTTTTGTCTATTGAATTATGCATGGTAAAAATTAAGTGATTGTTTAGTTATGATGTTTTATTTTAAAACTGTGCCTCCAGCATGCATACATTTGCTTCTGTTTTGAATATTTTCTGACATCTCTCTCTCTCTTTCTCTCTCTCTCTCTCTCTCTGTGTACTCACACTTCTATCTACAAACACGCTTTCTCTATGCAGCAGTTATTTTTTACAACCACCATCAATTTTCCACAATATAAACACATTTGTAGTTCAACCATAATAATTAAGATGAATTTTATCACTGCCTGTCTCAGTATGCACAAACACCCTACAGTATGATCATTCATTATGAGTATCTTGTCATGCCACATCGTTTGAACAACACCCCATCTGCACTCTGCCTCTTTTTTGCGTCTTTACTGACATGTTCATCTAGTTTTTTGGATGAGGACATAAAACATACGTATCATGTCTAAGAGAATTTAATTCACTTATAGTTTACATCATGTGCATAAAGAAGGTCCCACATTCCAAGCAGTACTGGTGGACATGCCTTACGTCCTTTCAAACAGTTTCAGCACTGAATTCAGCACTCCAGCCTTTTATTGCACTTAATAGCACAGATTTTTCTAATTAACCCATTTTCGCCATAGACGCCAAAGAGACAGAAAAGCTGCCTTCTGCCTCATTCCCATTCACTTAGTGCTTCACTGCCATTCCCATTCTGTAGTATTCATAATCATCTCTGCAATTTGTTTGAAGAGGAAGTGGAACAAAGCATAAAATATATTTTTTTTCCATTTTCGTTTGCTAGCTTAGTTTTATTAACATCAACATTTTTACCATCTATGGCACTTGTGTTTAAAGCGAGGAAGACCCTCTCTTCCTGATGTGTCGAATCTACTTCAAAAAAACATTTTGAAGATGGTGGCTATGAAATTATTTCCTAAATAGTGGGCCATGAATGCCCAGAACCTGTTTGTATCATTTTCTACTTTGGAAACCTACCAGAAGATCATCCTTCTCCATTTTTCCCTCTTTTAAAGAATCCCCAGCTGGATGTCTCTTCAATTGACTTATTATTAGCCGCAGCTCCTACCACAATATTTACTCCACACCACATTTTATATTTCCTGTTTTTGCAATATATTAAAACAGATCATTTGGTGCCACCTCATTTACTTCTTACATTTGATCGCCCAGCCCGAGCAGTGAAAACTCTTCCTGCTTTTTGTAAGAAAATGAATACAGTATGGTAAAATTGGACGTGTGTATTCCCTATGCCAATCCATACCCTGTCAAGGTCATATTGGATCCATGGTTAAAAGCAGACTGTTATTGCTAACAACTAGGACACAAAGTCTGTCCCAGATGCCTCTTAAAGCATTACATTTTAGGTTTGACTTATCATGCCATTGCAAGATTTATCGAAAGACAAATTTCAATTCCACAAACAATATATTATTCTGTTGTGGATTATAATTGCATTGCATCACCAATTTTGTCTTCAGTACAATCCATTATTGTTGTTTATGCCAGCTATTCTACATTTTATTTAGTCAACATGTTCGTATAGCACTTTATTCTATTTTAATCTACAACAAAGTATCTATAACATGTTATAAGCAGCATTTATGTAACTGATTACATATACAATTAGAAACATGTCCAAGTTTCATTTTTTCTCAGTGTAATACAAAAGAGTAGAAGTTTGTAGGACGGCTGTAGGATGAGTGTATCCTATACATCCTACCTTGCTGTTAGCATGTGCAAAAAGTAGATGTTATAATACATTTTTTTATTGGGCGCTTAAAAGGCCAGAGCTGAAATATACTGACCTTCTGGGCTGTATCACAATGACACATGTTTAAAACATGAGGGCTGAAAGGTCCAGTCCAACAAGACTCAACTTTACAGTCATAGCAACAACACTGGAAGTGGTAGAATTACTGTGTGTTTGACAAATCCTGTCATTTTTATTCAAGGCTTTTGTTTACTTTCAGTGGTGTGAACTGAGCATACGGCACCCAACATGTGGGGTGTTGAGGTAAAAAGCCCTTAAAGTTTTCACAAGTGCGAGACAAGGATGAAGACAAACAGGATGGCAGACCACCCTGATGCTCTTAGCACCAGTAAGTCTCTTGCTGTCCAAGTGTCTTGCCAGAGTGGTGAAACATGGCCTTTCAAAACAACAGTCCAGTGCTTAAGCCCTATAACAAAACACAGGGAAAAAAGATAATTATGTTGGATAATGTTTCTGCCTCAGTGTCCTCAACGTTGCATTTGGGAGGTTGAATGCAGAGATTCAAGGAAGCTTACAAATTAATACAAATGTCTGTTGCTTTTGACAAAAAAGGTCTGAGAGAGGTCATTTAAGGATTAAACAGTCTGATTTGAAGAATGCATCTAGCCATACGGTACATAGATACGTATGTACAGTACAGACCAAAAGTTTGGACACACCTTCTCAATTAAAGAAGAGGTTGAATTTGTATTATGGCAAGAAAAAAGCAGCTAAGTAAAGAAAAACATGTGGCCATCATTACTTTAAGAAATGAAGTCAGTCCGAAAAATTGGGAAAACTTTGAAAGTGTCCCCAATTGCAGACAGAAAAACCATCAAGCGCTACAAAGAAACGAGCTCACATGCGGACCGCCCCAGGAAAGGAAGACCAAGAGTCACCTCTGCTGCGGAGGATAAGTTCATCCGAGTCACCAGCCTCAGAAATCGCAGGTTAACAGCAGCTCAGATCAGAGAGCAGGTCAATGCCACACAGAGTTCTAGCAGCAGACACATCTCTAGAACAACTGTTAAAACTCCTTGAATGAGAAGGTGTGTCCAAACTTTTGGTCTGTGCTGTATTCAGTATGTAGATACCATAGTTTGTTTTCTGTATACTTGTAACTAATTGTTTTACTGTGTTAAAAGAGTTGATGAGACAAACAGCAATTACAGCCAGTGATGAGTTGATTTACTGTGCATTTCAAGTGGTCGATTATGAAAAATGAAAAAAACATATATATTTGCTCCTGGACAACTGCTGTGTCGCAGAAACATGCATAAAGAAATGTTCAAGTGCAACTGCGCAAACCTACAGTTGTGCAAACAATGTATCTTAAGGTGATTTATTATACTGTACAGTTCTCCTGAAACAAGAGGCTGCTCCTGAATGGGGGAAAACAGATCATTGATTATGGAGGGTTACTGACACCCATCACTAGTAAAAACCTATGCAAACATGGCAACATCCACAAAACCTGTCAATTGCTAAAGCCAATTCAATTTTTTACCCAGTGCAATTTTAAGCCATCCACATTTGCTGMTGCAAAAAAATTCTACATTCAAAAAAGAATTCTTTTGCTTTTTTGCTTGTTGGGTTAGATCGAGAGTCATAAAAGGCGTAGTGTGACCTGGTCACCATTTCGACTGAAGCTTAAGAAATGTTTCATCAGCTAAAATGGTGGTAGTTGTGAGACTTAAAAATTACTTAGAAATGTCTTGTTGTTCAAGCAAGCCTRAAGTTGCTTTATTTTTTATTTTGTCTAATCACAACTCATGTTAGTGGTTTTTCAGTTGGTCAACAGACAAAAAAAAATTGATGTACAACAGTGTTTTGCAAAAAATACTATGGAAAAAGTGGTTCGTTATATCAGTATGACTTTTGTATTAGTTTGCAAAATGCTACAACTGCATAATTAATAATATGCAAGTTGCTGTAGGTTTTACTAAAAAACTAACAAACTCGTGTTGTGACTGTCTTTGTTGTGAGTCACACTAGCAGGACATTGGAAATAGTTATTAGCATATTTAATAACATTATTCATAGACAATTTTGTGTGCTTGAGCAAAACTGGCAGATGGAGTGAGTCCAAAAGTCCAAAATAATATTGGACACACTTAGTATACTAGGGAGAAATCTTGCTATGTTTCTGTGAACATGAGATACAAGCATTGTATATAAACATCATTAATTCTATTTCTGCCTAATGCAATAAAATAGACAGAATGAATAATAAGGCAGTGCTCTATTCAGGACAAAAACAAACAGTGTGGTGGTGCTGTAATGTTGCCTGATGCAAAACAGGCATTACTACTCATTACAAAGTTGATTATTTTCCAATCATAGCAGGTGAGTTTGACATTCATTATCTTTTGTAATGAACCACATATACAGTAGGCATGCACAGTATACTGTAGCTACAAAACAAGTCCAACTCCTGTTATAACTTTTATTATAGTATTAAGGTTTCCATCCTCTTACATGCTTCTTGTTATAAGAGATGGGAAATTGTCCCCTACTGCAGAAAATGTACTCTCTGATTCTGCTCTACCAATAAAACATTAATTTATTACTAGGCTTAGATTATCTGTGGTATCCAGGTTACAAGACCCTGTGAGATTGTTGCTAAAGAAAACAATATTTCAGTAAGTACATAAATAGATCCTATGACTTAAATGACAAACAATGACAAACATCTATTATTAGAGTAGCTTTTGTGCAACAGACTATAAACATCCTTTCTATGGCTTCAACATTCTTCAGAATTTTATTGAATGTACTATATTTCGTTTATTCATGACGCAGGTTATTTTGCCTAGCTGTCATATTGCTATGAAATCTGTGTTTTGCAAAAAAAAAAAAAAAAAAAAATTCATATATAAACAAAAAAGACTGTGATTTTCAAAAGATTAGTTTAGTTATAAGCAGTTTTGTGTGCATGAGGAAAACTGCCAGATTGATTGAGGCCATAATATTAATTTGTTCTAAACAGCATTTGATATTGTGCTTTACTGTTCGTTATAAAAATATAACTATAACTGTATTTGAAAAAACAAACAAACAAATGTTTAAATGCTATTCAGCCACATATTACGTGAGACAGTGCAGTAGATTAATGTGTGACATATTACAGCACATGAACTGTATTGTTCAATCTCATGTTCATGTTGAAAACCCGAGTTTAAACTTGCATATCATTTATCAATTTGGATTAAATGGAGTTAGCGCAAGGTTGAAAGTTGTCATTTCTTGAAAACACCACAGCGTTTGATCCTTCTTGTTTACATAAAATTGATGTGTTATACCCCTAAAAGGAATTATCATACTCCTTAGTGTGCAAAGAAGCTTGATCCCATGATTAACAGGCTTGATGTCAGAGCGGGAGTAAATCTGGGAAACTTTCTTCCCAGTCTGAGCTCAGGGGAGAGAAAGATTTAGAAAGAAGGAGACTGAGGGAGGAAAACACAGAAAGAGCAAGACCCCAATCTCTGCACACGCTCCGGCATGGTAAAAGACTCGATGAGAGACATCAGGGGCTTAGATTCTTCAATCGGACTGAGATCATGTAGATGCCCAGCACTGAAAGACCAACAATGAAAGAAAGGACAGACCCGATGATATGACTTAAAGGATAGACTGCACTCTTTAAGAGAAAGTGGGAGGTCGTCAGTTTGGGACCGGGCTGGATTTCGACCACATTAAATCCAGAACCCTTCTACAGGACTTGCTCTGTGTGCATGGTGTTAAGTACATATTGGATATTATKATTTTTAATAAGAGACCCTGTATGACTGTCCAGCTCGATTAAAAAAAAAGAATCTTTGAAAAAACAAATTAAACTGAAAGGTAAGATTCTGTTCAAGAAGACTTCATCATTTCATATTTCTATATTTCTATCTATATTTTCGAGTATAAAATATACTTGTACTTTAAGTTGGTATTGGGTTTTGTGCACTGGATATCAGCTTACAGTAATGTTCTTCTCTTTATGAGTGTGAGTGTGATCTATGGAAGAATATACTGTAGAAGAGAATATACAGGAATTTTACTAAACTAAATAAATACACACTGTCCAACTGTGGCTAATTTTAAACATTCTCTCCCCAGAGCATAATAAAGTGAATAGTGATGAATTCTCTACTGTACAGTTCTAAGATCGACATTTCAGTCATATGCAAAAGTAGTTAATTTGAGCATGAAGTCCCTCGCAAAAACAAAAAAGAAGCATTTTTAATGTTTTTAAATCTGACTAATTGCTTCTAAATGCTTTTTTTTTTAGATTGTATCCATTCTAACCTGATCAGCCATTTCTAATCAAGCTCATTTTGCTTTTGGTCTTCATGAAAACGCATGGATCTGTATAGTCCTATGCTACTGTACTGTAAATGCCAGCATGCTCAGTGTAGTAAGTCTTCTTTACTTCCACAGAATTATCATGTAAGTTATTGTGAAGTAAACCAGGGATGGGGTTTAAAAGGAAAAAACAATAATAAACATCCCAATCTACAACCATAGCGCCTCACAATGCAAATGCAAATTGTATTTTTTATCTAAAAATGTTTTATCTAAAGCAATATTATACTTCCATAATAAATGTGTTAGAGTAACACAATAAAGAAACTAACAAAAAAAGCAATCACGTGTTTTATTTTTATCTCTCATTGTTACAGTCAGTCATGGATACCATCCTCGGTGAGCTTGTCACTCCTGATCCGCCGGTCAACGTCTCTCACCACCACTGGGGTGTGCCATACCTGAAGAGGTTAGCACATCAGGACGAGGCTCTCTATAAGGATGTTTACGGCCTGTGGATCACCCTCATCGTGGTAAACAGCATCATGTTCTTGGTGGGGCTTATGCTAAACAGCTTGGCTCTCTATGTTTTCTGTGTGGGGACAAGATCTCGCACCGCACCCCTCATCTACACCATTAACTTAGCCGTAGCCGACCTCTTGGTAGCGCTGTCACTACCGGCCCGGATTGCTCTGTATTACAGTGGTGGAGGCTGTGTGGCCTGTTCATATGTGCATACATTTAGCTATTTTGTTAACATGTACTGCAGCATCCTGTTCCTAACCAGCATCTGTGTGGATCGTTACATGGCAGTGGTTTGGGCTGCGGGCACAGCAGACCGCTGCCGAAGCCCTGGCGTGGCTAAATGTGTTAGTGCAGGGGTGTGGCTTTTCGCTGTGGTGGTCACCTACTCGTTCCAGACAACAGCTTTGGAATTTGTTGGATCATCATGCTGCMMCATTCCTGTGCTTTTTGCCGTTACTCTGCTGGAGTTTGTGATCCCCCTGCTGGTCATCGTGATTTTTACAGCACGAGTTGCCTGTGCACTCGCCAATGACCGTCTCATGGCACAGAGCCGGGGTCGAAGGGCAAGAGCCGTGCGTCTGTTACTGGCTGTGCTCATCGTCTTTGTCGTTTGCTTCACACCCTACCATGTGCGAGAGGCCCTCGTGTACTTCCGCCTAGGAGGTGGAAAAGAACAGCATGTGGTTGCCTATCACACCACAGTGACCCTTAGTAGCCTGAACAGCTGCCTAGACCCTGTGGTCTACTGCTTTGTACCTGATAACTTCCGCTCCGCCCTGCGCCGTGCTTACAGGAGGAGAGAGCCTCAGCATTCTAGTGCAGCGGAGGTGACCGGCCCTCGCCGAAGCTCCAAAGGGTCCAGCGCCGCCATGGCAGTTGTTTACAGCGTAGCCACTTTCACACTCAGTCCCTGCACGCTGCCTCCTGCAGAGCTGACAGCATGACAGAAAAAAATCTCTCTTAAACATTACTGGACAGGAACTAAGGATCAAAACTCATTGTGCCTTTTCCTAGAGGAAAAGATTCATCATTTTACAGGACTGCTGCCTCTTGTGGCCGAGTGTATAATTCAGACAAAGCAATGTTTGAATAGAAAGTCCAGTGCTTTACTGGACTTTGGTGAGTATAGACGTAGATTTGTCCAGCATTTTTGTGTGCCACCCCAAGATACAGCTTGTTTGCCACTTTACCACAATGTTTTTTTTAAAACTAATTTTAATGCATGTTTTTAAGATTTGTTTTTACGTGTTCTTCTTMGTCATAGTATTTATTCACTTGATTTAACTGCGTACTATTTTGCTAAACAGTTCTTGTAAAACCATATACTTTTTATTTATTGTTTTTATTGTATTTCTTTTGGTGTGGATGGAGGAGCTTCATTGGTTACAGTATGGAAATAAAAAATACATTTTCCAAAGATCAMTACAAGAATGCAGTTTACAGAGGTGCTAATATATTTGGATCCGGTATAGCTATGTAGCTGATTCAACTAATCTGTTCCTTACTAGGTTCAGCTTGTGTGTTAAGGTTTGGTTAATTAAATTAGGAACGGAGTTCCATCCCTACTGTACAGATAAAGAGAGTTATCTGCCCTACTGTAGGGATTTTTTTTCTGCAATACTAATGTTGTAAATCAGACTTTTTTGTACTTGATAATAAAGTCATAAAATTAATACATATTTAAAAAGAACACAGGGTAGTCAGGGTGTCTCTGACTTTTGCACAGCAATGTACACCAGAAAACTGGCAACAGGATCGGGGGCATCCAAGGCTCACTCATGGCTATGGCTATGGGGTTCAAAGGCCATCTGGGTCGAACAGACAGACAAGCCACTCACTCACTCACTCACTCACTCATCATCTATACCGCTTAATCCTGTATTCAGGGTCACAGGGGCCTGGAGCCTATCCCAGGAGACTTAGGGCATGAGGCAGGATACACCCTGGACAGGGTGCCAACCCATTACAGGGCGCACAGACATATACACATTCACACGCTCATTCACACACTACGGGCAATTTGGGAACGCCAATTAACCTAACTTACATGTCTTTGGAATGTGGGAGGAAACCGGAGTACCCGGAGGAAACCCACCAAGCAGGGGGAGAACATGCAAACTCCATGCACACATGGAATCGAGACAAGAATCGAGCCTGACTGGGGATCTAAATCCAATCAAGAACCCATGGGACCTCCCAGGCGAGCAAGTCCAATCTACATAGACTACACTGTGCAACCTACAGCACCCAACTACCAACATCCCGGTGCCAGACACCACAGTATGTCCCCAGATGGTCTGCTGAGCCATGCCCCCCAGGGGGCCAGCACTGCCCTGGTGGCACAAGAGAAACCCAAACCTAGGTATTTTTTAATGTTAATGTTTTCGATGTTAAGGATGATCTGTGTATATGATTATTACCCATATTATTTTAAACAAAATTACCTGTTCTACTTACTCAAGTACAAATTACCTGTTCTAAAATAAATCCAAGCTTCAGTGTCTTCAGTCAAGATATTTTCACTTGCTAAAATATGCATTTTATATAAAAGGTGTGTAAAGTCAGCCATATTTGTCCTGGAATAGTTTGCTATTTGGATTTCTTAAGTCATATATCAGCAATGTTAAGCTAAACTCATCATCTTGCTATTAAAAGGCGCACTTAGACCTACTGTATACCTTACTCAGAATTCACTTCCTACTCATTTCTTTTCTGCGTCACTTGATTTAATGGACCAAGCAGTTCATTTGTTTATGTCTGTAAGGGATGAAGATGGAAAAATTGAAACTCTCAACATTCTCCATCAGGTGGCTTTTAGCTGAAGCCATTTCCTGAACAAGCCTCACACAAACCTGGCACTAAAACACTTAAATCCGTGATGTTATTTGTATTAAAGTATTGCCCCATTACAGCTAATAGAAAACAGCTTGCCACCCACAGAACAGTTTGGGTTCTTTTTAACTTATTCTTGGGATTTAATAGAAAAGCCATTAAACTTTGTTCCATTAAGCAATAATGGATTTCTTCGAGCGTGAGAGTTTCAACAGCACACATTAGACCTCACAGCAATAATTCAATAAAATAATTCAGACTGTCGGTTTCATATTCGTTCTGAGTTTGAGATTTGTCATTACGGAGAAAACAAACAAATATAATCTAAATTTAGATTTGTAATAAGTATTTAGTGTAGCTTTGCAGAACAAGGCACATGTGCTATGAATGAAATACAATACATGTTAAGTAACAGTTTAGGCTTTTAATTTATTCTCCACAAGAGGTCAGTGCAAGATAACCTCTGTGGGGAAAAAGTCTGTTACATCAAGGAACAAAGCATATAAATAGTATAAAGGCTGCACTGTGCTGTAAAACATGTACAGTAGTATAGTATTTTCATCCAGTTAACAGTATATTGGATACCAGCTTCCAAACAAACATACAAAACACCATTTAATCAATCAATGTTTTAAATTGTATGAATTCTGTAACTAAAACTGCTGAATACTGAAATGGATCTTACAGACATATACATTTTACACAATTTAGAGAAATTACAGGAAAAAAACAGGATAATCAAACAGATGTCTCTTTGTCTTTTAAGAGTAATACAAAGCTCTTCTGACTGATCACCATTATYCTCCCATGAAACACTTCTATTCTGATGAATGTGCTGTCTTCCAGAACGACTACCTCTATCTTTGTTCTGTTTTTTCCCCTTTAATATGTCACTGTACTCTACAGAAAGCTACAGTGATGTTTCATAGCTGTGTGAGGGCCAGTATAATTGAGTTAATCTGTAAGACATGATGTTGCATTGGAAGGCTAGACTTGACCTACGTCAGACACTGTTAGAGTTATACAGCAGTTTCCTTCTAGAGCCGTGTGACTGAGGAGAGTATAAAGACTTGTTTTTCTGAGAACACGATCTCATGCTTTCAGCATCTGCCCACCTCAGCATGTACAACTGCAAAGCGATGGAAATTCCTGTACATGAACAAACACAAGGGGACGTGCACATGAGCCTACACGCACATACAGTACAAACACTCACACACACACACACACACACACACACACACACACACACACTTTGACTTCTGCCCACAGTCTGATTGATGATCAATACTCATTAGGAATCTAAACTGTAAATACAAATTGCTGTATTAGTATATGTATTAGTACACTGACATACGTTCTATTATGTCTTATTTCCTGGAAAATCTATGGTAGGTCCAATTGTGTTTCACACAATTGAACAGATTGTGGTTTAAAGCAGAAAAAAGGTATGTCTGCATGATGTAAAATTAGTATAATACATTTAACCATAAGTGTTAGGCCATAGCAGGGCACAAGCACACACATATTTATACAAGCTACAGAGCAAATATGCAAACTGTAGCTACACAGACCAAACAAGAGCAAGAGCACTGTGTACAAAATTTTCAGCTACACTAAACTGTACAGCGTGTGTGTGTGTGTGTGTGTGTGT
>QMIH01000098.1:656244-683314 GCA_003987875.1 Clarias batrachus
GGGTATTAGGGCTACAGTTTTGTGGTAGAAGCTGTTATATTTGTAGCTCGCCTTAGCTGTATAGAAAACAATATGATGGAATTCAGAACTACTTGCTGTAAAAGCAGCTACTAAATAACCAAGTGTTATTTATGTGTTTTCTTGCTGAAAGTGCTTTTGTGATTGGTTTTGAATGTGGGCTTTGGCAGACAGTTGTTCTCTCCTCAGGATTGAGGACCATACCGACTTTATTTTTACCCATTCTGCAAYTGACCATTTTGAATAATTAAAGAGTATTACAACACCTGTGGCGTGGAGTCATGCATATACTGTAGTTAAACGTCCCTGTACCGTTACTGTTCATTTTCACCACTTATGGAATGGTTCTTGTAAAATCAGTTTACTTGATCAGGACACACTGTTGTAGATTACTAATTGATCTGATTCTGATCATTATTTTTATTTGTGTTGTTTTGATTTTACATGTGAAAGTAAACCTGAAAACTCTATGTAACACTGATTTGATTATATAAAATTATACTAATTTACTATTTGGTATCCAACCTGTAAAGTCAGCTGGTGTAACGTGATATGTTTTAACGTCAAAGCTAATTGATTTTTAAGAGTTTTAACAGCAAAATAAATAAATAAATAAATAAATAATAATAATAATAAAAAGCCTTAAACTGAATTCTGTAATGAAGAGCCAGTGCAAGGGTATTGAAGGGTGTTCTGCTTGAAAGCTGTATATTTCTTTCCCTTTTTAAATGGAATCATACTGCTAGAGGAAATTAAAGTTATTTCTCCCCTGCCCCATGTTTAGCGTCTGATGATTGCTTCTTCAGAGGATACTGTAGCGGAAAAGCTTTCTCGGGAAATGTATTCCTCAGATCAATTTCACTTCTTCAGTTTCTAATGAGGTGTTCAGGACACTTTTACGGCAATCTGAAAATATCAACAAAACTTCACAATGTCAAGAATATGAACGATTGGTACCATATCTCTTTACTCTCTCTCCCWWAGCTGGAAATKAAGTGGATTAGTTTGAAAAGTTAATTTGAACCTTTCAAAAAACATGAGGAAAGGTTTTTCTACGCATAATTGTTCCATTAAGAAAGATCCCTTGTTTGGTTAYCTGTATGAGCTTCATTGCTCTAGTACAAAACCTACAGTAATAAGAATGTTTCATATAGCAGACATGTCAACTTCAATTGACCACATTGACTGCACAATAGTTTAAACAATCTCAAATGTACCTGTGACCTGCTGTCACGTGAGACTTTTTTCCTGCACCTGTGCCTCTTATAAATAAAGTGGCAAAAGTAGTTTGCCACTTTCTTAGTAGTTTGGTCTGTCTGTTAGTGATTAAGCTTTGAACTGCTTTTTTAACACCACCTCAGATGACCTGTATTTTAYTGTATTTTGATGCTGTATGATGCGTGGGAGCTCACTGAGGTGTTTCGATGGGAAAGGGGGATAGCTTATCTCCCCACCCCTATTCCCTGTCAGCACGAGGTCATTGTTTTCTTGCGGTTTTATTTCAGGGATTGAAACAAACCTGCTCAAGAAAGTGTTCTCAGATTACTGTCTTCTCAAGTTTAAAATGCACCATATCGTCTTATCGTTTTCTCTGCTTTCTTTTTTGCTGTGTGAGGTTTTTTATCTTTTCTTGTTGTTCTGTTTATGTAACGTGTCGAGGGTTTTGTGTTCAAAGAGAGTTGTGTGCATTGTTTAAAAGTCAAATTAAATGTCAAGCTTCTTGGTCTTAAGTTAACTGTCTCACTGACCTGGTGAAACGTCCAAGACTGACACTTGTGCAGATGCGTGGCTAGTTCCCGTCATAGAGCTTGTCGTTCACTGGCAGTTGTTTACTGTGCAAAGATTTGTGTGGCTTCGATCTGTCAGGCTGCTCTTGACCAGCTAGATGTCATCACTAGCTTGATGCTGAGTTTGTTAGTTCAGTTTATTATTTTGCGCATTTATTGTTGGACAAAGGACACTTTGTCCTTTTTATTGACATCAACATTTGAAGCAATAAGAATAAAAGAATAACATATTTTTAGTTTAGTCTAGAGGATTTTCCATATATTCTGAGAGGACATCATGAGCATCTGCCTGCCGTGCTGTTCGTCTCATGCATCCACACGGCTTTGTGTGACATTCAAAGTTGATTAAAAAATGAAATATGGATGACTTGCATTCACGTTGCCAGGTCTGGCCAGATGCTTTCTGCGGTTAACTATAATGGGCTCCCCCAATCGCTTACTCATCCAGCCTCAGTTATTTCTCTTTTATAGAACTGGTGTCATAAATAATGCAGTTAGATTTAATTAAACACTTTCATTTTGGAACACGCACTCAGTAYAAGTTGTTGTGTACGGACTGCCTGATGTTTATTACACATTTAGCTGGCCACAAGAATCTGAAWTTTTTTTTTTCCCTCAGCTTCAAATTCACTGCGTGTTTTTATCCTTTTATGCAAAGTTTCCCGGTGAAAATATTAATACTTTACTTGCTCATGGCACATGCAAAAGCCTGCATGACACCTTTAAAGCCTTTCCTGAAAGAATATAAGCCGAAATAAACTTTGACAAAGGCTCTTTGTCAGCCCAGCACAACCTTATATCACTTGATATCATTGCAACATCATATTTGATGAGCCTCTCCCAGGGAACTYGGGCCACAAGGTGGGGTAAACCGTGAGCACTAGCACAAATGCCCACTCGCATTAAGGGAARTTTAGAAACGCCAGTCAACCTAAAAGAAATCATGTTTTATAAATATTAACATAATTATTTAGCAAACAAACGAAACTTTCTGAATTTGACTCCATGGTGTGTGCACTGAAAATGGTATGTGCACTGAAACTTATAACTGTTAAAAAAAATTTTAAAAATAAAAAGTTACACCCCTCAGTACATATTTATTTATCAAACATTATTTAGATGTGTACAGTAAACAGGTGATTGCCTTAAGACTACATAGGAATCATGGCCTCCCCTATAATTTCTTTTACATGCAGCAGTGAAATCTTTCTAAATTAAATGTAGAAATGTGTTTACAGTATTCATTACTTTTTACGAAATTCAATATTTTTACGAAGACATTCCTGAAATGATTCAATGAATTCTATTGTGCTACAGGTTTTATTTTTTATATGTTTTTTTGTTGTTGTTGTTGTTTTRTTAAGCTTTAACAGGCTAGCTCTTACTAGCTTCTTCATTGAATACRAGCTAGCAAGTTAGCAGCTAACCTGACAGGCATCACTGACCACCACCAATTTTTTTGTCTATTTCTTAGAGCTCCAGAGTTTTATTTTCCTTAATGTTCTACTGACAAAACTCAGTAGGTCCAAGCTGATATTCTTTATAGACCTACTTGTATTTTAGGTTTAGTTATTTGGATAAAACCCAGTCAAATCAAGGGAGCTCGATTTGAAGCTAATGTTCATCACTGTTACTATATTTTTACATTCTCAGACCTCATTTTCYGAATACCTGAGCCACCTGGGAAATTTATGGTTTGTTTGTTAAAGTATTAAGGTATTTTAATAATCATTTCTTTTCATTTGTGTGTTTACAGGTATATTGAATGATTTAAAGCTTAAGCATTTCTCTTCCTGATTCTCTCTCACTTTACAAAGAAGTAGAAGCGAATATGCGGCAAGTTATGTGGACGTTTTTGTACCTTGTCCAGTGTAAAGCCTATTTTTTTGGCTCATTTTCTACATAGTCACTAGCAAACCAAGTACTCTGGGAGTTTTGTTTGGCAGAAATAGAAATGGTTAACAGTCTGTGCAGTACATACACACAGCCTCAATTTATAAAGGAGGCTTTGTGTACAGAAAGTGTACTGGGAGAGCTTATTTCCCTTCCTGTGCAAAACTTCCACAGCTGTATGCATACTGTGGGAGTGTGTGTGTGATTCTGTGTGAAAAGGTCTCCAGAATACCCTCAGCATTTGCATGAGCAAAGGTGAGGAGGATGGGGGGGGGACTCAAACTGATAAGGTAGAGCTTTATCAGACCAGTGGGAGTTTGTATAAGAAGCTCTACCACAGAGTGCTCGCTTTCTCACTCTCACGCACACTGGAATTTTCCAGTAAGTGTCACATGCTCTGGCTGAAGCAGGGTTAGAGGTGTTGTTTAAAGCAGCAAGATTTTGTACCTGGAGTGGGGTTGGCAAGCATGCCGAAAAGATTAATCGGAGGGATTTCTTAGAGACATTATTGTAAAGCTAATGCAGACCTAGAGCTAAATTCCTGGCAGTATATTTAATCCTGGTTTGCATACAGCATGGTTTTGCTGGCAGTGCTCGAGTTTGCATGTGATTTTTAAAGTCGCTTGCAGTGTCAGCACCGTGTTTCACAGCTGTAGCTGGAATTCAGCGCCGTCAGGAAGAGTTATAGCTGATGAAACCACCTCAGTGTGATGCAACAGGAATGTTTTCGCACCTGTTCATAGTTTTGTTTGGCCTGCTGGTTCATTATTGTTTCCACTAGCAAGACTAAAAACTGACACTCTGTTTCCCAAGTGTACTTTCTACTGTCACAACAYTTCCTAAACCTGGAGCTGAAAAATTTTGAAGTTTATATAGCTCATAAACTTACATAGTCTTTATATACACACACACACACACACACACACATACACACACACACACACACACACACACACTTTATATATGTGTCACTACCAGGTGAGTTGCATAACACTGTTTATAATTGTACACCAATATACTCGTGACATTGTTACAGGATCACGGGCAGCCAAGACTCATCTATGCCAGTTCGGGACCAAGGGCCAGCCCTATACGGTCCGATCTGACAGAGAATCCAATGCAGCATATATTGCTGAAAAAAGTCTATGCTGGCCACAAGAGAAAGGCATCAAAATGCTTGGTCCATCATGACCTGTCTCGTATGGAGCTTAGCAGGTAAAAAGTTCAAAGTTTTCAAACCTCTAATTTCCTCAGAACTCAGTCTGACTGAGCATTCATGGAATGTGCTAGACAAAGAAGTCTGATCMGTGGAAGCCCCACCCTGCAATCCAGAGCACCCAAAGGATCCGCCACGAACATCTTCGTGCCAGACACCACACCTCATTGTGTTTTAATGTTATGGCTGAATGGTGTGTCTGTCTGTAACCAGTATATGAACTGCATCTAAAAAAATTTGAATATTTTGAAATTTACTTTAAAAATGAAAACTCCCAGATTTATTTTATATAAAGTTAAATATTTCAAGCTTATTTCTTGTTAGATTTTTGTGCTTATGGCATACAGGTAATAAAAATACTAGGTGGGGCTCTTTTAGCACAAATTATAGCATCTGGCAGTCTGTTGGAATGCTGAGGCATTATTGAAGACCAGGTTGCTTTGATATCAGCATTTAGCTCATCTGCATCCTCCTCTTGACCATACACTATAGATTCTCTATGAGGTTCAGGTCAGGTGAGTTGTCGGGCCAATCAAGCCAAGTAATATCATGGTCAGCAACCATTTTAGTGGTAGTTTTGGTTAGTGGTTTCACGTCTTGCTGGAAAAGGAAATCATCTCCATAAATCCTGCCACCAGAATTGCTCTAAAATCTCTTGGTAGACTTTGACTTTGGACATGATGAAACATACTGGACCACCACCAGCAGATGATACCCAAAATTATCACTTCACACTTGGCTTCTAGCAACTTGGATTCTGTGCCCTTCCACTCTTCTTCTAGACTTGATTTCCAAATGAAATGCAAAATTAACTTTCATTTGAAAAGAGGACTTTGGACCACTGTACTGGTCGTCCAGTTCTTTTTTCTTTTTTTTTATCCCAGGTAAGACACTTCTAACATAACATAATCTGCTCATTTCCTGAAGATGCCCTCTTGAGGCATTGACACCTTGTGAAGCTTTCCTGAGGTCTTGAATCTGCATTGATTAACAATGTTTATAAGGCTGCATTCATCCCTGTTGCTTGTGTATCCTTTCCTACCATATTTTCCCTTTCAATCAAATTTCCATAAACATGCTTTAATACAGCACTTTGTGTGGTTTACCAAGTCAGCAGTCTTTCCCATACATGTACTGAACTATACTGAGAGACTGTATTTTATACAGCATGAATAGTAATTTACTAAAATTTGAAATTAAATATTCTAATATTTTGATTCACTTGGTTTTGTATTTTTAGGAGCTGTAGGTCATGGTCATCGTAATTAAACTAAAATATATATATATATATTTTTTTTTTTTTTTTTTTTTAATTTACTTTACATGTAACGAGTCTAGAATATATAAATTCACTTAAATTAAGAGAGAAAACGTACTTTTTCACAATATTAAAAAAATTAAAAGACACGCTCAAATTTTGCAGGAGCTTTTCAGCGGTGAGTATAACAGTCTAGTCAAGTGAAACAAAAGCTGACCGTCTCATCTGAGATTGCCCCATCTATGTGGAGCAGCATTTATGTTCTACATTTACAAGTGTGGAGCTGCATGTAACCCAACACTCTGTCTCTTGGACTGGTCTCCAGCCGCCATCAACACCTCCTCTGCTTCAACTGCCCCAGCACCTGACTTCTCATGTGACGGGAGTTCAGCAGGCCTTCTGCCACTGACTGCCATATCCTGGCACTGTTAAATCTTTCGGCGTCACCTCTTATTGGTCTTGTAATATTCCATTGTCTGACTAATGGGCATTCTGAAAACAGAAGATCGGTTTTGAGTAGCAGTAATCAATCATATCATCAGGTTATGTCACTGGTAAACTCTTGAAAGTACATATGTATGCATGGATCGAGAACTAAATGAACACTATCGCAGCTCTGATGTTGGCTTTGATGCACACCACCTTTGCACCTTTGTGAAGCAAACCTTCTGGATCAAAGCTATGAGCAATTGCAGCTTCATTGATGAGTGATGGAGCACCTCAGCTACACACACAAAGAAAAATGAACCGTGCTGACATGAGAGCAAAAAAAGAAGTCTGCTGATGATGGGCTTATTTTAACCCAGTAAGCTGGCTTGTACCTAATGAGAGAGACAAAGTCCAAAGAATGGACCATCTTGTCCTACTGCATGTGCTCTATTATGTATTATTTAAAATATTTGACATGTGCTAAATTGTTAGTTCAGCAGCAGAAAGTATCTTTTGTCCTAGCTATAAAAAAAAAAAATCTAATTGTGTTGGAAGTGCTACTGGCTACATCACCTTCAGGGAATTCGGCACTCTCTATGAAACACTGAAACAGCAACACCTCTATAATGTTGGCAGCCCATGTGAAAGGAATACCAATCTTGTTTTCTTTTCATTTGTAGTATTTAGAAAAATGTACCGGTTTTGTCATCTCTTTAACATGCAACTCTTATCCAAAGAGTAATGTTTGTATGCTATATTGAAATGGTTGGCAGCAGCACAGTGGCACAGTATATTTGTGTTACTGCCTCACACCTCCAGTGTCCATTCTGAGCTTAGGTTACTGTCTGTGCGGGATGTTGTTTCCTAAAGGTCATTGGTTTTCCACCTGACTCACAAAGGCAAGCAGGGGGTACTAAAGATAAATTAATATTTTAATTAAAAGGTGAGAAAGCTGATTATCTAAAGTTATAATATTAGTGGCTATGAATTTTGCTATAGTTGAACATGCGAACATAACTGATTTTACCTTTTTAAATTGTAAAACATACACGCTTGTAACATGTTATTACCACTATAAAACGACTTCTAAATCTCTCTAAGGCTGAAGCGAATGTTTGGTCTCCAGGGCTGCATGCTACTAAGGCTTAACTTGCTGTAACCCAGTCTTAATGAGCAGAATAGCAGGTGGAAAGCTACGAAAATGAAAAAGCATTTGGCCTGGAATGAATTTTTTAATCCGCTTTTAATTTTTCAGTACACATAGAATGGAAAGTCGTTTTTGCAAGCTTTCAGTCACGCTGACTTTGATAATGAACCTGCAGGTGCTTTCCTGGTGAGTGCCAATGTACTGTATATAAGGTGAACGGCATTTCAAACACCATTAACGCAAAATGACATGAAACTTATGTGCACAGTTTGCAAAATGCAGATCAATTTGTGATCACAGTTGCATCATTTATTTATTTAATTCCTCACTATAGTATCCTCTTTTTTTTTTAAACTAATTTTCAAAAAGTGTACTAAATGCCTATTCCATAGCTTTTATAGTATCTCAACTTCACAATTTGATGTTTTGTAAGGAGCTACATTTCTCCAGAGTAAGTGCCAGTCTCTCACCCTCTCTCGCTCAGTCTCTCAGCTTGCCAAAAGCCCCTCGATGACAGGATCTATTATTAGTCTCTGCCTGCCCTTTGAATAACACAGGAGATAAGGCTGAGACAGCAGTGTGCATGGGCTCGACTTTTTTTTTTTTTTGTGACATAACAGCCAAGACCCTTTCTTAAATTGTGTGCAGCTGGCAGAGAAGTGCAGAGACAATGTAGGTGGATTCCCGCTAATAAGAGTTATCATGACTCAAGCTATTATGACTCATTCTGTCACTTGTATGTGTGCCTAATTGTACTGCAAATGTTTACTGGACCTTAGTGATTTTAAAAAAAAATGTGACATGCATAATAATTATTGTGCTGGCTTTAAGAGCATATGGACTGCTTAGCATAAATATTCACTCTCCTTGAACTTTTCCACAGTTTACAGCATTAGAAATGGACTGCATTTTGGATTTTTGCATTTTTTTTTTCCCTCATTAACACAACCTGATTGACACTTTTTATTGTATTCATCTTAGACCTTGGTCTTCATGATCATGTTTATTTAAGTCATTCTGTAACAAGATTCTGGAATCGGATACATTTACACTTACGTCTGATGTCACCTGGTGGCACCAGCACTAATTTAGAGGTTTTACAGCAATGGGAGAATATTGGGGGCGTTTTGTGTAGATTCATGGCATATAATCCCATTAACGCCTTTCAGTTTCACAAAATATGGAAAAGCTGATGGCATGAATACTTTTCCTCTCTTATGCAATTTTGTGTTTACAATAGGAGCTCTGAGCTGATTTGTATAATCAGTTGCAGAGAGTGGGTGGAGGGRTAGAAAGATGGATAGATGGATGCTAGATCAAGATTAGGAACTCCGCTTTATCGCATGCTTATGTCTAAATATCTTTCAACACTTTATGGTCTATAGATCTTTGTTTTTGTATTCCCCTCTTTTATCTAAAGTTGCTTAGAATTTAGCTGGTGAGAAATAAATGTCTTGTTCATGGACCCAACAGTGGCAGCTTGGTGGTACCAGGGTTTGAAGCCTTCTGATCGATAGTCCAGAGCCATAACGAGGGTGCTATCATTGCCAGCATCTATTCTTATCTAAAACAAGACGATTACACCATGTTCTACATTGATCGGCTGAAGCAGGCAGGACTTCTGTGCTCTGTGCTTTGTTCACTGGTCATTTGTAGATGCTGAGTCATTCCAGTCAACCCATGGAGATAATTGTGCACATTCATCTCCACTTACCGCCAGTCAGTTAAAACCATCTGCCCCGATATTGGGTAGGTCCTTCATGTGCCCCGAATCAGTTCTGATTTGTCGAGTCATGGACTTCACAAGTGATGCCCAACAATATGAATAATTCCACTTTCCTCTATCGTGCTCTCTCTCACTCTACCTCTCTCTCTCCCTCTTTCTCTAAGCATTACTAAACACATTACCACCTTCATACAGCTAGGCCACATTGCAAAATTGATTTTGATGCCATCTTTACTTGTGCGATGATAAGATGCTGCTGAAGAATGTGAAATGCCAGGTTCATGGCCATGCCCATCACTTCTTCACTTCTAAAAAACATGCAGACACCCCATCATATTCAATTTCATAGAAGTGTGAAACATTTTTCTTTGATGTTTCTGTTCCTGCAGAGTGGTTTCTCTGTAATGGTGTCTGGATTATTCGAAGAAATTCTACATTAGTTCATTTCAAATGTTCTTATTAGTCTTTATTAGACTAATTTGATTAGAATTAGATTAGTAATTACTAATTACTTATTAGACCTAACGGCTCATGTCATACAGAAAACATCTTGACTAGATTCCAGAATGATTAGAAACCATCAAATGATAAATGACATGAGTAACCGTATTGATGATTCAAGAGTGCACTTGGTGCAAAATGACTCATTATAGGTTTTTCACTTAAACTTGTGTTGTCACAATCCTTACCCTGCACTCATTTGGAGGACATACTGTAGTACAGATTATTCTTCTTACTGGCTTAAGATTCATGCAGCAGCTTATCATCCCATCCTTGATCCTTATCAAAGGGAAGCGAGAGAGAGTGGACATCAGGATTATACCTGACCTGTATCAGATCTACAGTACTATTTCACATTGCACTGGAGGTCAGGGAGTTGTGAATCAGATCTTGCAGATCAGATTGTTGCAATTTGTGTACAGATTGTGAACTGTAATATCTCGTATTATTCCCTCTGTAAACACCTTCGAGGAATGGCAGGAAGAGCTGGGTGTTTTTACTTCTTCCCCCAAGTACTGTACATCTTGTACGTCTCTTAGGATCACCAGCATTCATTTTACACTTATTTTTAAAGCACTCAGAATCAACAGGAAGCCATTTTCCCTGAATGCATACGTGATCGCTTCAATGGCATAACTTGGTCCAGTTTAAATCAAAGACCCACACTAATCGTCTAAAATGCCAATTTAAGGTAATGCCACAATCAACTTTGTGGGTTTTTCTAATACGTTTATGAGGAAGCCGAGTCCCATTATCATGAAACACTGTCTTCTGTAGATGTGCTTTGCTAGAGCACAGAGACGAGGAATTGGCTGTGATGGATGCTTTGACCAGCTGATGGAAACTGCCGCTCACTTAGCTTATGTTGCAACTGAAATCACATTGTCATGTTCTTGTCTAGTATAAAAGTTTAAAATCTATAGTGATTTATATCATAGCTGTATGTACAGCAAAGCATATTATCCACGTTTTAAGCTTATAAGGCTAACAAGGCTTAGATACTCATTTTGTTGGGAAAGAAAAAATAGCTATTTGTTGAGTTGCAGAATGAAGCTGCAATCTGTAACAGAGCCCCTGTCTACCTGCTCGGACTGTAAATTATAGATTGAAGGAGTCAAGCTACCGTCTTCCATACTAATGCAATCCCTTGGTGTCTGCCTGAATTTGTCAAGATCCCTCTCATATTGATCAATCTGGATCCTGTGATGGCGTAGCCTGTCAACACCACCAACATCACCATTATATGAGAGAAATATATTGAGTATACGCTCAATATATTTCTCTCCTCCCCTTTAACTTGTCTTTTTGCCCTTGGAGATAGAGTTGTCCGGTAGTATTAGAAACTCAGTGAAATAAATATTTCACTCTGATGCCCCTTAAGGCCATACAATATGTACGGTTGTACTGTATGCATGCACATACCTCATGAGTGTACTGATCTGATCTGGTTATCATTCTGTTAACACAGCATAATTTATCAGAAGTAAACCTGCTACAGTATATACTGAATATAGCAGAGTATAATATAAATATTTACCACTTAAAATGAGGGGGGGAATGAATCAGTCCGGGAGCATGACGATAGAAAATGGCTGACCTGTAGAGCAGTCCCGGTGGTGAATAATGTTAATTTCAGAAAATCAACGAGACAAAGTTCACAGTCCGAAACAAGGCTGAAACAAAATGGTGTCCATTCAAGCGTGCAGTAAACACCATATAGTGTTATCCCACCCCAGACGTTTTCCCGGGTTTTCTTGCAAGAGTATATGTGGAACCAAAACACCAAACCAGTGTGTTTGTTCGTTTTTTTTTTTTTTAATGCTTTACACTGTATATGTGTGTCAATGGTGTATAAGACTCACTTTGTCAGACTTGCGTACGAATCCAACTTACGAATGTGCTCCAGGCACGGAACTTGTTCGTAAGTCAGGTATTTCCTGTATGTTAATTCTAGGTAATGTTGTTAAAGAAATAAGATTACAAGAAACCAAATGTAAGATTATTTAGCTTATTTCTAGACAAATTGTACTAAAAGTATATTGTACTAAATTTAAATGTACTAAAAATGTTCTTCTTTTTTTTAGCAGATAATTGTATTTCTTTTAAGAAATAATTGTTTATTACTGTCTGTATTATCTGCTGAAAAAACAAGAATATTTCGCTTCAACTTTTAGTAAAATTTCTTTAGAAATAAGCCTAACCATCCTAGATTTGGTTTATAATCTTAATTTGAGAAACTATATTCAAATATTTTGACTTGCTAATGTGTCTTTTTTTTTCTTCTTGATTACAGTGTGTATTTTAAAGTCTTACTGTATTTTGCCCAAAACTGAAAGAGCTAGCATCTCCTCTCCTTCTCTCTTTGACACTTTGAACTTTGACATTTTGTAAGTGGAGCATGATAATTGCATCCTGTGATATAATCACTTAGAAAATAGAAATCACTGATGCTCACTCCCGTGATGCTGTGGTAATTTCATTGCTCTCCAAATGCATGACTATCATCGCTGAGGAGTTCAGGTACTTCCTGAAAAACAAATTCTGATAAATCTAACTAGTGCTACAGTGAATTTAACATCAATAATTTCACGTCCTGATCTTGAGAAGATAAAATAGATTGAGCATCTCTAAAGGCACTTATAAAGAACATGATATCCCTTCCTTCTGATTTTGTTATAGCTGACAATATTTTATTCTTTTTGTCTTGGGTTACTGTATAGGTTCTTTTGTGCATCTAAGAAATGTACTCGAAGAATTGTCTCCTGAATCCTGTGTAATAAAAGGAAACCCAGTGGGATGTTGGATGCTCGTTACAAGAGCTGCAGGTGGATACCTGGGCTCCCCAGTGGGTCCCCTAGTCAAAAACTATTTATACAGATAGATTGCTTGCATCACCTCTGGGAGGTGTAGCTCAGTCTCACGCTGCTCAGGTAGCTGATGTGTTAGAAGAGTGATTGAGACGTGTTATTGTCACCAGATAGATGAGATTGGAAAAAGAACCCTGAGTGAGAAATGTGTCACGTTGAAGATAGACAGGGGACAGATCATTCTTTTTGTTTTATAAGTTGGAGCATTTGTGCATGAGTAGAGTTCAGATATTTTGTGCTCAAAAATGAAAGTCAGTCAACTATCGGACTTTGGGAGTCCGTATTCATTCCATAATCGATCATCGGTCTGATTAAACCAACCGATGACTGATTAATAATCAGTTTAACTGCATATTTCAATGTTTCATTGATAGTACAGATGATTTTTTTTTTTTTTGCGGTCTGTCAATCAAGACCAATCTAAAATGAGTATTTCCATAGGTTTTGGTGATAATAAATCTTCATGCTCTGCATACAGAATGCAAAGTTTGTCACCCAAAGTCAATGTTAAGTAATCATAGCCAAATTCCTCAGCCCTCGTTCCATGCAGAAATGCATTCCATGCAGAAATGCATTCCAAAGTTCAGCTAAGATTCATATGGAGTTTGTGCGGTCCCACTGCACTAAATCATATTGGAATCTTTACAAGGTGCAAGTAAGTTGCAATGTTGCAATGCAATCATTAAGAAAACTTCGAAAACTTAGTTCCCATTTAGTCATATGATTAGTTCTGGTTATCCATACCCAAATATGAGGATGTGCAGCCATCATCAATTTATGCATGCGCAGTGGAATACAGCAGTTGCCTGGGTATGCAAAAAAAAAAAAAAATGTAACATGGCATATTTTAGGAACTTTTAATCATTAATCAATTTCCATAAT
Source organism: Clarias batrachus (assembly GCA_003987875.1). Lineage (NCBI taxonomy): Eukaryota > Metazoa > Chordata > Actinopteri > Siluriformes > Clariidae > Clarias > Clarias batrachus. Next base: position 669,969 of record QMIH01000098.1, read on the forward strand.
CAATCAAATGAAATGCACAAGATACCATATGATCATGGACTGTCATTTATGATTGTGCCAAGAATAGTGAAATGTAAAATGTCCTCATTAACAGTCTTCACTAACAAAGTGCACGTGAGAAGCCTGGACAAATTATGTATGTGCCAGCAGTCAAAGAGGCACGTGTTCAGGTCTCTACTTCATATCCATGTGGATTTGTTTAACCTGGTTTTCAAGCAAGTTAACACTCATTAAACCTCTTAATGTGTGCATGCTTTCTCGTGTCAGCTATTTATTGGCCGGAATGGTTCCCCTGCATTCTTTTTAACTTCAGCACAGAGCTGTGACCGTGCATGATCCGTCCAAACATGTTAATGCCTCGGATTGTTCTGAACCCAACCCAGGGACTTTGGCTAATATGTAATAAAGACCAACGAAATGAGGAAGAATTCTCAAAGATTTGCGTTGTTTGCTTTCTTAGGACGTTATGAATTCAAATCCCAATAAGGCAACATCAGTCTGCGGATAGTGAGTGGAAATTTGATGAAACAGAAAAAAAAAACAGAATATTGAGAGTTACTAGGGGGTGTCAGGAAGAAAGAAGGAAAGTAACAATAATATGCACAGAGAGAGAGAGAGAGAGAGAGAGAGAGAGAATATGAATGAAAATTTAAAAAGAAAATATTGGGAGGTGAATGAAGAAAGAGAAATAAGAGTGATAAAGGGGTATGGGACATAGTGTCTCTCTCTCTCTCTCTCTCTCTCTCTCTCTCTCTCTCTATCCACTTTGCAGCTACTGAGAATGTGAGTTGAAGTACAGATGCTTATAGGTCTGATATATAAACCTCATTGGTACAATTTGAATTGATGAAATTTCTTTCTTTTGTGTGTACTGTAAATGTAAAGTAGCTTAGAATAAACTCGTATGGATTTAAAATAACTTTTGTGATTCACTTCATAGAACATTAACATCTCGACTTATTTCTCTTTTCCTGTGCGAGACAGATTGATAAGCCACTCGATGGGGATTTACCGGCGAGCTCCCTGCTGTGTGTCCTGCCCTGCGGCCCGCTGCCTGCCCTCTCTCTTCAACACCTCCTCCACCGAAATCATGAAACTAGTATTAACTGAATGGCAAATGATATGGATTTTTACTGTTTTCAATAGACAGTAGACACACATTCACCACTTGCACACACCACACATATACACTTATCCACTTACACACACACCACACACACACACACACACACTACATATATACACTCACACATACTCCTATTGTCACATACATACTTGCATACATTTTCGATCACACCAAATGTTGTGACCTCATGACAAAGCCATATCTCCCACACGGGTGCATACCAAAAAAACCTTCTGCGAAGAGCTTAACGGCACATCCTTAAGGAACCTAAACGGAATGTATTTTGAGCAGTGAGCATTTGATTCCTGTCAACAGCACACTTCGATTACCAAAAGGAGCTGCTTGGATTGTAACGCGCACCATTCATCCTTTTGAATCGATTTCGCCGCATCTTGTCTCGGCACACCAGTAAAGAGCGAGGTGTCCTTCCCTGGCCGATTGCATGCCGATGACGATGGCGCCCCAGAACGCTGATGCAGATGCTATGCAGGTGCAGGAGGTTGTTGTGGTCCCTTCCAAGACAGCCACTGCAAGCTCAGATGGAGGTGGAGGGGGGGACAGGGCTAACTCGGCGGATGGAGCCACTGGACGGGACCAGGAGAGTCAGGAGGAGTCTGCCAGCGAGGGTTCTATAGACAGCATCCCCTTGCGCCAGTGGGTTATGAACGGAGCCATCATGTTTGGACGAGAGTTCTGCTACGCAATGGAGACGGCCCTGGTGACTCCTGTACTGCTGCAAATTGGTAAGTTCCTGCCCGCTCTTCATTTTCCTTTTTCAGTTTCCTTTTTTTTTGTGAAAGAATCCATGATCATGGGTTAAGAAATATTTCATGCAGATGTACATGCGCACAATACAAACATACGTGATGGAGCATTGGCCGCAGTTTCCAAACACAGCAGACATCTGATGGTAATCAGACAATAAAAAATTGACTAAAGTGAGTTTAATATAACAGTTAACCGCATGAGCATGATGCAGAGTTCTAATTGTGTGGAGAGTCTTGAGAAGAGACACCCTGCAGTTTTGGAAAGTTCATGCACAACAAGCAAGACTTTTAATCACAAGATCGCTGATGCCATCCAAAGTATGATGTTGGGCAACTATTATAAACCTTAATTGAGATAGCTGTAAGAAAATGAAAGTGAATGAGTTACATTAAGGTACAGTCCAGTTATGCCAGTATCTCCAGTTGTCGGGTTTTTTTTTTTGTGTGTGAATACAAGTACAGAAACACAAGCCAGACTTTACAGCTGAAAGACGATATACGCAAAGAAGAAAACAATACAAAACATGTGGCTTGTAAATTCTACACCATAAGGTGTTATTAATAGCTTTTATTCTAGGGCATTTTTAAAAACAAAAATCATGTACATGCTTTCTTGCATGTGGGCTTCTGAAGATCAGATTTCATTTGCCGCATGGATCATTCACACCCCTCAGTTATAACCTCACTTAAAGTCCAAGTCCAGTCCTGAATGTTTCCATGCTGCAGCTAACTGTAGATCATGCTTATACTGATTACACACACAAATGTATTCTGAGAAAAGCCCATTTGTTTACTCGCTGCATAGGTGATATTTACTTGCTGCAAGTGTTGATTTGTAGGTAATCAATTCAGACGTTATTTGTAAGATATGATTATTCCATAGTCAGACATTTGATCATGCATTTACCTAATCTTGCATATCAGATTTACATGTTGAACGTCCATCCATTCATGCATCTAAGTGCATTAAGTTTTCATCTTTCCGTCCTCCTGAACTTCCATCTGTCGGAAATTTTATCCAATCATCAGAGCATCCATCCATCACCTTCACCATCACCATCTTTCTAATCGYTTAATGAAAATTCATTCCATCCATCCATCCATCCATTCCATCCACTCATCTGAACATTTAACCAAAATTCACCTACCGGTCCTGGGATGGATGCATGGATAAGTGAACCTTATTGATCCCCAGAGTGGATTTAGGATTTGGGAAAAGTGATTTCTGAGGGGATTGGGCATAAAGGAATAAGGGCTGTAAAGCTGTTCTAATTTCATTTTATTTATTTATTTATTTATTTATTTATTGCCTGTCTATTAAGAGGCCAAGTGGACTGTATAAATCAATGCAAACTTATACACTATCAGCTGGCATGATCCACACTGGGATCAACTGGGATTCCTTTTTGCACTGGAAGTTTTTTGTGATGCTGCAGAAGGAGAAAGAGACCCGGTTTTAGAGGCATTCTCGGCATACACCGCTACTGCTATCCACTAAGAACTGCTCTGAGTTTTTTCCCGGGGGCACACTCGGGGGCATGGATAGACGGCACAAGGTAAGGTGAGCTTGTGGAAATCCTCTTGGAACTGTATGGATAGGGTTACACTGACGCAAAAGTAGGACTTTGCAGGCTTAGATACTTTTGTGAGAGACTAAGAAACTCTCCAGTCCGAGGAAACAGGAATAGGGTTGTTAGGGTATTAAATAAGTAACACATGCATTTAATGCGTATTCTAGTCACAGTCTGGAGGTGTTTATTGAAAAGAAGCACAATTAAAATTTCACTAAATCTGTCTCCGTTTGTTGAGGTTTCTGAGAGTGTTGAGAGGTTGTTGTTTTTTTTCCTCCCCCCTGAGGCCAGAACATGGGAACTGCCAGTGCCTGATGCCCTCTTTGCGCTCACTGAGATTTCCTTTTCTTTTTTTTTTAAACAAGAGCACCTGCCAAATCCTACACTTATTAGTAGCTGAATAGCCCATGGTATTGTTATAGGGCATAGTCTAGGGAATATGCAGCCTTTAGTGCAGGGATTTTATTTTTATCATTGCGCTGTAATTGGTTTGTTCATTTTGCACTGCTTCTTTGTGTAAAGTTGTTTTTAACTTGCATGTGCACCTGCGATCTTTTCCAGACTAATCCTCATAATTGAAACCGCAGGACTTCAATCGAAATTTATAAAGGGGAGCGCATCAGTGCATTTCTAATAAATAGGCACAGTGGGGTCCAAAAATTTGAGGTCACTGGTTAAAAAAAAATAAAATAATAATTTTCCATTCTCTCTAAATTTCATAAATAAAATGTATAAAAGCATTATAAATGTGATGTTTATAATGACCTATGATGTCATTATGCAATCATATTATTGACAACAACTACAGTGGTGGCCATAATTATTTTTAATGCTTTCTGAAGCCAGGGTGTCTACCTTTTGCACAAAACTGGATAAAACTATGGAATTCTCAAGTGAATTGTGAACTTCTTCAGGGTGCAATCAAGCGGGCATGGATTGAGCGAGTAAAACCAGAGTACCTCAGATGCCTTTTTGACTCTCGATCCAGCCGGATTCAGGTTTTGTGCACTTGAGCTGGTATGAACTCCACACATGTGTGCCAAATTGATGCATCAGAACATGTGCTTTAATAAAAGAGAATAAACATGAGAAAATTCTGACCTTTTGTATTACACAGGCAGAGTTGGGTATAATGCTTATTACTTTTCCTGATAACGCAGTAAGATAACGCATTACATTTTAAATGCATGTAATTTGATTACAGTTACCAATGTCAATAACATTACATTACTAGCGTTTCAAATGTAGTGTTTAAAAATTAATCAAAATGCATTTAAAAATGAGGTTTTTGCGCAGCACATCAGTTAAAGAGCATGTGCTTTAATCAATTGTCGGACAGCTTTGTAGTTTTACATTTGGTGATGTAACGGTTTCACTCTTTTTGCACATTTTTTTGTGTCCATCTTTATACAGACACATGGTCATGGGGCGAGGTCTTACAGGAAAAGGGGTAATTTTTTTTTTTTTTTTTTTACGGAGAAGGAGACGGGTTAAAGGAGGGAGAACGGGGAAAAAAGCTGAGGATTTTTAACACCGAGAAGGCCAGAGATCCATTAACTTTAATTATCACCACCATTCGTGCACCTGCGGAAAGGGGGGACGTCTACGTAGGGCGCCAACGGAGTGAGCAATGAGCGACAACAGGTTGAGGCGCACGCCGATCACAGGTGCACACCACATCTTGACTAATGTTTTCAAAGTAACATAATTAGTAATCTATCAGTAATGTAATAAAATTACAACTTTAAAGTAGTAATTAGTCATTTGTAGTAGATTACTTTTTTTGAGTAGCTTCCCCAACATTGTAGACAAATAACATGGTCAATATTGTACATTTGCTTACACATCTATAGGGTGCTTAAAATGGTTCAGAATGTTTCATATTAAATAGTTATTTTCAGTAATGGATTTTAAATATTTATCTTCATCGTTTTAAATTTTCCAATATATTTTAACTGGAATGTGGCATACTCATGCTTTTTTTAGTAAAACTGTTCAACAGATGATCAGGGTGATGTATGATCAGCTAATTGGCTAGCATTAGTTGTGTAACGGCTGTGACCGGATTAACACTGATTACATATCAACAACTGATGTCCATCGCAAGATTATGTGTAGTAAGCTGAAACTGCAAGTGGCTAGTCTGATTTAATACTGCAGGCAGTTTGGTGACTGTAGACTGTAGAGGCCAATTCATTTCACACAGTAGTGATTTTTTTTTTCCCCCTCTTCTTTGGTAGAAAAATAATACACTACGCAGAAAACAAACGATGCTATGATGCACCATCATTAAAGATGTTGTACCCATAGAAACGGGAGCTGTTTTGACACAGAATAAATGCGGTTTATTGTTATCAGCCACTGTGTTGTTGTACTGTTCCCTACTGTTCCCTACTTCTTCTCATTAGTCCTTCCCCCATGTGAAATGTGAGCTGGCACTGAGAACAGTTTGCAGCCTTTAGACAGGAGCCTTCCATGACCTCAGGTGTTTATCAAGAGCGAACAGGGAGGGGGGGAAAACACTGCCAGGGAAAATATCTTCAGCTATGGTGGGAATGTGTGGCTAAGCTGGTCCTGGTTGGTTCATAGCTAAGATGATGTGTTTTCCTATCCCACAAGCCCGCTGACAAGAATGGGAGGCAAACATTTCAAGCATGTTTTCTTTTCCTTCGAACTAAGAAATGAGCGGTATTCGCGATCCATCTTTATACTCTATTGGTTTCAAGCATTCCACATTAAAAACTGCCATTTTTAGCTATGTTTATTGCTCCAGAATGACTGTTGTTGGAACATTTCTGGCCTGCTATCAGAATAGATTTTTTTTAATACATGACACAGATTGGTCTGTGTGCTGAGCGAGAAGCCTTTAACTCTCTCTCCTATAAAAGGAATTAACTCCGTACTCTTAACCGTCTGGACATCATCATCAGGACGTACGCCATTAAGTGACATAAATGTATTAGGGCTCATCCACGTTGCATGGGTGCCACGGATTGCTTCGTAATTAGGTTCATCTTCTTCTTATACTGGAAAAGGATCCAGGTTCAAAGTGTAAATTAACCATTACAACTAATCCTTGATATCTCCTCCCCTTCTGTCAGGAAAGAATGTCACTTGTGTCTCCTGTCAGTTTTAGCACTCTGACTTTTCTGACTTGCTGTATCGACTTGGGAAATGCTCTTCGGCACGAAACTGTACTTTTGATAGTATGCATCATGATTTGTTAAAAAAAAAAAAACATACGGCTACATACTTTTCTCTCCATTTATCATGATGCATACTGTATGTATTAAATGGTTCTGTCTACGTGCTGCTTGGCACATTGTTCAAATATAATATATAATATAATATAATATGATATAATATGATATATGATATAATATAAATGTTGTTTATGTGGCAGTTATTTACACGGTCGGGTTGCCAGGTCGATTTTATTTGAGTACTTGGGAGTGAAGAATTTTGCGCAAGGGTCCAATAGTGGCAATCCGGCGGCATCGGGGCTCGAACTAGGAACCTCCTGATCAGCAGATCAATAGAGTAATAAGAATATAGCGAGACTTTGGCACATAACATGAAAAATCTATTCATATGAATTTTTCCATTTATACTACAAGAGGCCTTAAAATAAAAAATGGGACTTTTGATTGTGCAGAATAACCAAACACAGTTGTGAGAGCTAAAACAGCCAATTATTTCCCTTTATAAATCCCTGCTACATCAATGCACTTATCCCAGCATTTCACTAGTTCTTGAATATCATCAAAGATGCCAGAGCCATGCCTGAAACAATGACCTCCCAGGAACTCCTTTTAATGGTTCTTTCATTTATTGGAAAATTGGCCAGTGCATGAGCTCGTACAGTACTGCTCACCGCACCTCTTGCACATTACAGGACTTCGACTGGGAGTTATTGGTGGAGGTATAGGCTTACAGTGTTTGTCACTTGTCCTGCCCACATACTGTAGCTTTAATTAACATCTATTCTGGTAGCAATGTTCTTCTTATAGTCTGTGCAACATAGTATGCAAAGTTAACCTTTCCTACTCTAGTATAAAAGAAGAAGAAGAAGAAAGTATTTGTTAATGTTGAGAATATACAGTACATGTTCATTTTCCATTTAACTTGACGCTTTATTAATCACACGGTTTTCTGTCTCTGGGACCACCGTTTCAGCTCCCATTATGTGGAATATGTCAGATCACTCTCCATTTGTCCTGTTGACTCAATTAACAGTGAATTTTAAAAATGTGGCTCGAAGTCCAAACATTTTAAGCAGATTTTGGCTTAGAGTGATGCACTAGTTCTGCAGATCATACTGATGCAGACCGGTCTTATTTAGTTCTAGTCACAATTGCCTTTTGTTATGACGATCGTCCAAACGTTTAAGACTCATTAGAAGGTTGTGTCAAATGTGAAAACTGACATCAGGACTGCTGTAGACACATGCAGCAAGTCATCACATTGAGACCTTTAGCAAGTGTCCAGAAAGATGAATGAGGACAGGTTTTGCAGACACTGCTAAGAACCCAGTGCAAGTCTTGGGCTTTTATCCTGCTGCAAAGCCTCATGTTTATTTTTGTGTCTCACATACAGATTGCAAGAATTTAGCTGTGAGCCTTATGTGGTTTGATAATGTACAAAAAAAAATCATTTTAGAAATCATTTGATTTCATGCTTGAAGTCAAACTGGGACTTGTGCTGAAGTTTCCTTGTAAATATAGGTGTAAAATAAAATGACAATTACAGAAGCCGCAGTGAAAATCAACTGACAACTTGTGGCCAACTTGCAGAAGAGACGCGTCTGTCTGTGGGAACACAAATTGCACATTACAGGAACTCAAGCTGGGATTAATCGGCACATCACCCGTATAGTCCTGACCTCACTCCAAGCCATTTCCAGGAATGGTCTGGGCCATTACAGGAGTTCCTGGGAGGCCAGGATTTCAGACGTGAAGCATTCGGTCTGATCATGGCTCTGGCATACTGAGGGAAGTTTTTTACCTTGATGATATATAAGCATAAATGATGCACTGGAAAAAGTGAATTAACATTAATTAAGGAATAAACATCCTTTTTTTTCCCTGCATAATCGCTTCACTTAACGTCACAGATAATTAATCACAATATCGTCCATATGCTTTATCTGTCGTGCTTGGGTACCTGTACTACCGTGAGACTCCTGGAAAGCGAGTTTATTACGTCATGACGGCACTGCTGTTTGCTGTTCTCATGAACTTTTGATGACTGGATTTTCATCGGTTTTGCTCAAAACAATGGCTCCGTTCGTTCGCCATTTCAAATAAAGCCAGTGCCCCTGTCACCTTCAGCCATCTGGAACCACAAAGGCAGGAAGCAGGGGGTTCTGTGAGAACCTGTGAGCTTTTATTTCTCCGTGGTCGGTCTGTGCAGAGGAAGTGCAAGATGCTGTCAATCTCTGCAAGAGCTGAAGGAGAATTACAGCTCTTAACGCAGTGAATGGGATGCTGCTTTTTTTTTCTGCTGCACTGTACGTTTTATAATGTGTATTCCCATTGCTCCGCAGCAGTGTGTGTGTGAAGCGTGAACGAGAGGTAGTCACTGGTTGTCCTGTTTGTGCCTGATGTGGTGGTGCAGTGTTGCATAATAGAGCTGACTCAGAATGACATAGTATGTGGAGGGTTTTTTTCCTTCTTCTCCTTTTCCTTTTTTTTTTTATTTCTCCGGCGTGTTGCGGCCGCAGGCAGTTTAATTACGTCCTATGAGATTTGGAAACAGGTCGGTTTTTAAGAGATGTTTGACTTTGTCAAAACATGACATGATCACTGCTGCATACACACTTGAGAAATGGATTCAGTGAGAGTACTGCAGTAGTGCTGAGACATCATGTACTTTACTGCATTGTGCGAGGTATTCTCTATTAACAACACAGGCCTTATTCTGGGTCCGAGTGTGTGCCTTCATTGCCTCCTACAACCTACACTCATTTCACGTCAATCTGTCTTTAACGGTTGCTTCTGTTGGTCAAAACCCGTTGTTTTTCTTTCTCTAAGAAAAGCTTTCTGCTTTCTTTTTCTTCCCCCTCTTGGTTTGTGTTGATCTATATATAGCTTTGCGTTTTTATAGCATATTCCTGAATAATTAATTATTGTCAACACGAGAGACAGTAAGCTCACTCTATTGTGATTGAGTAGCTCAGTGTTGAGAACACACTCACTTACTCACGTATACTCCAACGTGACATTTCTATATTAATATTTCATTCCTCCATCTGCTGGATCAGAGCTCAGCTCCTGGCGAATGCAACGTGTAACCTGAGTGCTTCCGTGCCAGCCAGAAACTGCCCACAAGGTGTCCTGCCCAACTGCAACACTGCTGTGTGCTGTCAGCTTAACCCCTTGCCGTCTTTTTCTACTCGTACCAGGAACCACTTGTAGACATTCTCAGACAAAAGGATTGGGAAAGCTCCAGAATGTTCTTAGCTTAACTAAGTTAGTGGGGGATCAGTAGAGCGTCAGGGCTCAGGATTTATCTCCTGGCCATTGCTGTTGTTTAGAACTGAGGAGACATTCAGGCATGTGCCATATTTTAGGGGATCATCATGTGACGTGTTATAGCTGTGACTTGTCTATTAATAAATGCTTAAAATGAATATATTTTTGGCGACATGGTAGCATAGTGGTTAGCACAGTGGCCTCGCACCTCCAGGGTCAAAGGATGGAGTCCCACCTTTTGGTCTGTTTGCATGTTCTCCCTGTGCTTGATGGGTTTCCTCCACATACTCCAGTTTCCTTTCATGGTCTAAAGACTAATTGGCGCTTCTGAATTTGTTGCAGTGTGTGAGTTTGTGTGCTTGTGCCCTGTGTTGGATTGGCACCCTGTCCAGGAGGTACTGTACCCTTCCTACTGCCCCAAGTCCCCTGGGATAGGCTCCAGTCCCATTGTGATCCTGTACAGGATGATTGGTAAAGCTGATGAGTGAATACATTTTTTTTTAAATTTCAGACATAAGGGAATAAATTATGGGCAGTGGTGCAATCTTGAGAAAAGTAATGACTATTGAGGTTCGTATGCAAGATCAATCTCTCTAAACACCCTAAGAGTTCATCTGTCTTATGAAAAGAGACATTGGCGGAAACATCACTTCCCTATTTAAATATACTTGGGATAGCTCAGTGGTTAAGGCATTGGACTACAGATCAGAAGGTCCCAAGTTCAAATCCTATGACTGCCTAGCTGTCACTGTTGGGCCTTTTGAGCAAGGTCCTTAACCCTCAACTGGCAACTACAGGCAATTTGGGAACCTTTAGGTCTTTGGACTGTGGAGAAAACCAGAGAACCCAGAGGAGACCCACTAAAGCACAGGGAGAACATGCAAACTCCATGCGCATAGAGACAGTAATTGAGTCTGTCCGGGAATCGGAATCGAACCCGAACCCACCTTGTACCTTGTAATAAGATACTGAAACTGTAGGCCAAATTGTAATAGGTAGATAACTAAGTAAAGCCTTTATTTTGTCACATATACATTACAGCACAGTGAAATTCCTTCTTTGCATATCCCAGCGTCCTGGGGTCAGAGCGCAGGGTCAGCACCCCTGGAGCAGAGAGGGTTAAGGGCCTTGCTCAAGGGCCCAACAATGGCAACCTGGCTGAGCTGGGAATCGAACAGCCGATCTTCCGATCAGTAACTCCGTGACTTAGCCCTCTGAGCCACCACTGCCCCTAACTGGGTCAGATCAACTCCAAAACAGCAGCTCTTGTGGGATGTTCCCAGACCTCAGTAGTCAGGACATGCCAAAAGTAATCCAAGAAAGGAAAACTGCAGAACTGGCAACAGGGTCATGGATGGCCAAGTCTCAATGATGCACATGGGGACTGAGGCTGGTCTGTGTAGTCCGATCAAATAGAAGAGCTACTGTAGCTCAGATTGAGGAAATGGTTAATGCTGGTTCTGAAAATGTTAATGCATTACTGTTTTGGTGGCAATGGGGGGGGACATACTGTACTCACATAAGACAGGTGGTCATGATGTTATTGCTGACTAGTGTATATACATACCAAATCCTGTGACTACTTCAGACCGTTGTGAATTCTGGTTGCATGCATTGAAGCACGTTCTGAACTCCACGGAGAAGATAAATATTAGGACGAGGCTTCAGGCACTTTAGTGTAAATGCTCAACACAGCATGTGTACTGAGAGAGAGGGAGAAAGGAAAGGAGAAACCACCTGTTTCCTGCTGCTAATGTGTCTAATGGTCTGGTGAAGGAGTGCTTCAGGCTTCACTACTCTCACTTTCTCTGTCTCACTCTCTCTCTCTTTCTGTCTCTCTCACACACACAAACAAACACACACAAAAAGCAACACACGTTGTTGCAATGCTGTGTATTTGAACAAAATAAAATTTTCTCATGAAACAGGGTGTATAAGGAAAAAGGAACTTGGGTGGACATTCATGCATGTATGTTTGCATAAGTATATTACTGGGGCATTCCTTGTCAGCGTGGTTTTTGGCAGTGTGTGTGTGTGTGTTTGTGTGTATGTGCAGATCATATGGCATATCAGTATCCAAGCTGTAAAAAAAAAACAAAATAATAAATTTATGAATAAAAGCTTCCCGTTGTGGATGTTAAAGATCTGCTGTGTTGTAAACTAGCCCTCTCCCCTTTCTTTCTCTTTCTCCCTCTCTCTCTCTTTCTGTCTGCCGCTATGTCTCTCGCTACTTCCTGGAGTCTTACAACTCACCATGCTCTCAGTATTGTTAGCCATTTTTGACCCGCCAGGGGAAAAAAAATCCTCCTGTCATTATTTACTACCATCTGCGATCTTCCTGTTTGGATGTTTACTCAGAGCAGTGTTTCGAGGAAAAAACAGCTCGCTAATTCCAGCCTATTCCGTTTTTCCCAAGCTCTATGCAATATGAACAATCTCACAATCTCTGCGGAACATGAACAAAGACAAAGCGCATACTGTATATTAAAAACATGTTGTTTTTTTAATCAGAAAAGGAAGTGACTTGGTGGACGGAGTTGCGGTTTTTCATGCTTGTGACCAGGAAGTTCTCAGCTACTGCATTGAGCAGGATCTGAGGTAGCTCCTCTGTGGTAGATGCACTCCATCACGTCTCGACGCTTCTCCATGCTTTCAAGATCTTCCAGAAGGCTGCTGAGTCTGGACCTCTCATGTCTGTTGATCCTGGCAGTGAGAACACACGCACACTACAAGTCTCGCTACTTCGGGAAAACTAATGTTCCGTGGTTAAAAGTGGAAGTCTGCGACAGGTGCACTGGCTGCTTTCCAGTAGCGCGCTGGAACGGAGCGTGAGACCTGTGCGTTTTGGTTTCCTTAGCTTGTGGTGTAAGGTCCGGTTTTAGATTACTCCGAAGCTCAGCTTTTAGACACAAAATGAAAGCATTGTTGACATTTATTACGTTTGGACCCAGAGTGGTCATAACTTGTTTGAGGAAGTTTTTCTTGATTTCTCAAATTCTCGCTTAACATAAATCAGAGAGTTCCTGGACACGTTCCTGTTTTGGTTTCTCATAACGTTGTAAGAATTTTCCCAGTAACAATGAGAGTGGTGACTCTTAATCTAAGCAGCAAAAAAGGGTTTCTTTCTAATGACATATATACATGTAGCTATAGGAATATTAACACTTCAAAAAATGTCCTTAGGTCTATTCTAAGAAAGTCAACCAAGTAGTCTACCACTAAATTTAAATGTATCTCGATTAATTTGCTACATGTATAAACACACACCCAGATACACTTCCTCTGGACTTTATCTCTCTCGACTGCACTATGTCTCTTTATCATGCTGCTTCACACGTTCTTGCACTCTCACATTGTGTGTGTGTGTGTGTGTGTGTGTGTGTGTGTGTGTGTGTATATGTATGTATGT
>QMIH01000098.1:683929-697161 GCA_003987875.1 Clarias batrachus
TGTGTGTGTGTGTATATGTATGTATGTATGTGTGTGTGTATATGTATGTATGTATGTATGTATGTGTGTGTGTGTATATGTATGTATGTGTGTGTGTGTATGTATCTAAGGCTGCAGATACCAAAGTCAGTTTTGGCCTCGCTACTCGTATGGCCTGCCAGCATACACACCCCATGCAGTAACGATTACACTTGAGGTCAGCCTTGGCAGCCTCCCCTGGCGTATTTAATGTGTCAATGCTGAGAAGTCAGAACCATCAAAACTGTTTAATATCACCGCTCCTACGCCTCTTTTTTGTCTTCCTAGTCAGCCTTGATTCCTTTTAAAAGTAACCTTTTTTTATTTAAGTTTGGTAAGATTTTGGTGGAGATCGCAACTCGTTAATTCGGCACATGCACACATTTACACGGCGCCTCCTGAATCACTGTTGCCATGCCAACATTCGCACAAAGGGAGCACATTGAATTAATTGGTGGAGGTCAGGAACGGGTTATGCAAACTACACGTGGCACGTGGAGCGAATAGCAAGGTTTGAACTGTGTAAGTGGGTAAATACAGTACTTGTGTGAGGGTTTCTGTGCAAGTTTTGAGTAATGGTCACGTGATGGGGAGCATGGCATGGCATGGAACGTATTGTTCAATCACCAAATCTTTTTTTGAGTAATGTAAATATATGCAAATATTTTCAAACAAATGTAATATATTGGAGATTAAGTAAAGAATAAAGGAATCACTAAAGGAGTCATTTAAGCTAACCCAATCAAGTTCGTCTTGCTCTTATTTACCCTAACATGTTCTTTTTTTGAAGTTTCTTCACAAGCATTCAATCGTTTATTTTAACTTATTGTGTTAGAAAAACCATATCATTAGTGAACCCATTCACTAACTCTTGTAGTAAGAAACAGAGGAACCAAGCTCACTTCCTGTCTACCGCTTTGGCTCGTGATGAATGATTTCTCATGTGACGTGTTTGTTCTTAAAGTTCAATGAAGTTTACTATTCAGGTCCATGTATAATTTCCTTCGGTTTAAAAGACAAAAAAGCAAAAACAAAGATAGTGTGTTGCATGGTTACTGGAAGAAATGAAAAAGATTACTAATCTTGTTTCCTATAATACGTTTGTTACCACTCTGGTGCTGTGTGTTTGTGTGGAAGATATTTACAGTAAAAAATGACATACCTATAATATAGCGTGTAAAACTAGGTCATACTGGTTTATAATCATATTTAATTGGACATTAAGGAACACCTAGAGCTGTGAAACGTACACCAAGTTTCCAGGTAAAAGATACACACTACAAGGTACAGAATATGCACCTATCATGGTAACACTCAGCACCCCATTTTATTTGAAATTATATGTGTATATGGTACTATTTCAGTGTTGTATGAATGAACAAGGGGTGTTCAAGACAACCTGGGACTTTTAATTCTGCAGAATAACAGAAYGCAGTTATGAGAGTAAAAACTGCATTTATTTCTCTATATAATCCCCTGCTGCACTAATGCACTTACCCAAGTGTTTCACAGGCGTTCCACTCCCGACAGGCCAGGATAGTCATTCACAGTCATATGGCCGTCTTTACAACGTTTCCAAGAAGTGCCATCACTAGTCCTGGTTTGACTTGAACATTCCTTAAAGTAAAATAAAAAACTTTTTTAATTTTAGACTTTTATCTTTGGGGTCATCTGAAGGCAATTGTTTATGGTGTGAAGATACGAGATGTGCAGCACCTGAAATTACGGATACTGGAAGCCTGTGCTGGCATTTCTCCTGCGGTGTTGCTATCAGTGTGTGAAGAGTGGGAGAAGAGGGTTGCATTGACAATCCATCACAATGGGCAGCACATTGAACACATTTTATAAGTGGTCAGAAACTTGTAAATAATCCATGAAAGAATAAAGTTATGTTAAAACCAAGCACACCAATGTTTTTCTTGTGAAATTCCCAATATGTTTGATGTGTCACATGACCCTCTTCCTACTGAAAAAACAAAAGTTGGATCCAAGATGGCCGACTTCCAAATGGCCACCATGGTCMCCACCCATCTTGAAAAGTTTGCCCCCTCACATATACTAATGTGCCACAAACAGGACGTTAATATCACCAACCATTCCCGTTTTATTAAGGTGTATCCATATAAATGGCCCACCCTGTGTGTATATTTATTTATTTATTTATTTATTTATTTAAGATACTTTATATTACAGGTGCGATGTATATAGACTAACACATTATTCATTTTAAAAAGACAAATTATGAGTGAATATAATATGTGCCCTCTTTAAAACACAGTGGCCTATTCACAATAAATAACAAACGTAGTAAAATTAGATTATTGATTCATAGCAGAGCAACTTATACCATAATCTTTAATTGCTACTATTTTAGGTGACCAAGTGTTAAAATTCCATTCCAAGTAAATATGTATGTGATTTTGTTGAATGTTAATTTATGTTGCAAAAGTAGCATTTTGCCATTTTAATATTGTACTTTAAATCCATAATTATGAATATTAGACAAGTCCATGCTGATGTCACATGAAATTACTACTAAACACTGGACTTGTGTCCTGAACATTATTATTATTATTATTATTATTATTATTCCCCCAGCAACATGGGTTACATCCACATTTAATGCTCAGATATAATCTGAAAACATGTCTCTGACTTGAGTCACATTTCTTAACCTGTGCCTTTCTGCTGCTCTTCCCGCAGGTCTTCCAGAACAGTACTACAGYCTGGTGTGGTTCCTGAGCCCCATCCTGGGACTCATGTTTACTCCTTTGATAGGATCAGCCAGCGACCGCTGCACTTTGCGCTGGGGTCGCCGCCGGCCCTTCATCCTAGCACTGTGTGTTGGTGTGCTCTTCGGCGTAGCACTCTTCCTCAACGGATCTCTAATAGGTGAGCGCCTGGACAGGGGTGGAGTGTCCTGACGGGGCCTCATAATGCATAAATATTATATAGCAACACAAGAAATACACCTACAAGTGGTGAACTTGCATTGACCCCATTTAAATGAATGTTTTATATTTATGTTGAAATTAGTACTAGTAAGTAGTAAGAACAAGAACCGAAAGGAAAATATTAAAAGTTTTGCAATTGTACTTTTCCAGACATACTTCCTGTTTCTAAGAGCTATGTCATGCCTTTCTCAAAAACCACAGTTTCTATCGGCATGGAACAAAGCACCTGACACCTTAACCATATGCGTTTCACATAATTTTTGTAGTTTGTTTGAACTTTAGTCATTATTTACACAACAGACTGAAACAAAAAAAAAATGATGCACTATTGGTAWCTRTATCTACTCTATCAGTGATGGTATAACCCATAAATACCCAAACACAATGTACACAAGTACTGCACTTGATGCATTTTAATCCGTTAAATATCGAGCATGTAGTCAGCTGTGGGCTGTTTCTTAAAATGTACACATCCCTCCCCAYACTCCAAAGTTGTATAATCAGTAACCCTATAATCCGGGTCAGTTGTACTGTCTAAACCTGCTTAACACTAAAGCATGGCTACTGAGCAACAAGTGTCGCTTGTCCGTGTGTGTCCGTGCATGCTCATACGTGTCCATGCGCCTGTATGTGTGTGTGCCGTTCCTGTGTGAGTGTATGTGCGTGTACATTCTCACTCACACACACACACACACACACACACACACACACACACACACACACACACACACACACACGCACACAAACAAACTGCTTCTTCATTTATAGGGCACCATTATTTTTGCCCTTATTGAAGGTCTAGTCTTATTTGTTTTAACTGTATGTGTGAGATATGTTCAGGCTACATTTAAAATCATAATTTTTACACTTTTTGGTTACAGTTTCAGTGTCAAGTACTTTAAAATTTGCATTGATTAGTTTACAGCTGATTTATGATATGTAATGTGACCTGACTTGTCTGAGAGTGTGACCTTAATAGAGAGAAAGAGTTTGTAATAGAGAGAAATAATATCATTTGTATATCCCGTACAGCATGTGTGCGCAGGAGACTGTAAACCCTGTCCTTCTTAGTGACATGGGAAAGGACTAGGAACCAGTTCACAGGGAAATATTTCCTGTTGTGCCCCTTTTTTTTACCTTTTATTAGCTATCTGGAACAACTTCCTGTCTCCTGTCTCCAGCATTAGCTTGCTGTGTGCCGCTCTATTGTCAGGGGGGGAAAGTCTAACAGCGCTCACGGCTCAGACATCAGAGTTAGACCGCTTCTGGTTGTCTTTTTCACTGGATCTGCCTAACAAGATGTTTTTTCTCATATCGTTGTGTTATAGTATTGAGATGCTTTTCTTCTAATAATAAAATATCTTTTGTAATAATGACAATAATAACAGGATTTTCCCTCATAATAATATATATMTATTTTTTAAAACCTCTAGTAAGTTGAATGTTTATGAATGTTTTTGTCTCGCAGTAGTTCATTTACATAGATTGATAACTCAAACCAGGGGTTCCTGCAGATATGGCTTGGTGTCTTGTGTGCTCTGATTCTCATGTTGGTGTGTTGTGCTGCGTCTCAGGTTTGGCTATAGGAGACGTGCCCAACAGGCAGCCTATAGGCATTGTGCTGACYGTGCTTGGGGTGGTGGTGCTGGACTTCTGCGCTGATGCAGCGGAGGGGCCCATCAGAGCATATCTACTGGATGTGGCTGACACAGAGGAGCAGGACATGGCACTCAACATCCACGCTTTCTCAGCAGGTACATTATGTTCCGTATACACTCAGGTAAACACACAACTAAAGACCAATTGTGATCAGCTGTCCACATCATCACTTTCTCATCAGGTATGTCATTTATACAGTACATAAGCACCTTTTAACACCTTCTCAGCTGAAGCCACACTGTACAGTACATAAACCTGGAAAGATAAATAAACCTAGAAAAGTTTCCCATGTGTAGGCTGCTGTGTGCACAAGACCTGTAAGCACTGAATATACTGTCTGAATGGTGAAAAGGGAACAGTTGTACCCAAAGTGGCGTTGTACCKGATATCGAGCTGCTGTTGAATTCTTGACTCTGATTAGTCAGAAGCTGTTCTTCATATTTGTTGCCTGCCTGCGAAGCACTTTTAGGATCACTTTGATTGGCATTAACGTCATCCATCTCCAGTCAGCCGACTTTTCTTCTATCTGAAACTCCTCTTAAACCATCCATGGGAATCTGACCAAGCCTTCACCCTTATTACGATGTACAGATGTGAATGCTATTTCATTTTACAGAAACCGCACATTCTGTGTTCAGGTGATGCGTTTCTTTCTTGGATAACTCCATAACTGTTGTTTAACAGCAGCTCTGACAACAGTTTCAGTTCTAAAAACGAGAACAGCTAATGATGTGCTGCCATAATGCCATAATGTGAGTCATAACAGAGGACATGGGACAGCATTAAATTAGTGATGGGTCGTTCATGAACGATTCATTCTTTTTGAAAGAGTCTTTAACATGACTAGAAGAACGAGTAGTCTCAGAGAGTGATTCATTCATATTCCCATAGACACTATGCAGTGCAATAGATTCAAAAGAAAGAACGACTCAGACTAGAAGACTCCTGAGTAAAACCGTTCATTTCTGTTTCCTGTGCATCGCACTGCATAGCGTCTATGCGAGTCACGTAAGAAAAGTGCGAACGTTTCAGACCAGAAGATACAGTATGCTGGTGAGCTGCTCGTTCGGTGTACCATAATATGTCCTTAACGGCATTGTAATAATTTTAGTACTGGAACTATGGGCAAAATTTGTGTATGTAAACGTGTTGGGGTGTGGTTTATTGAAAGTGTAACATTTTATTGTATTTCTGATCCAAAGGACGAAAGAAAGGAAATGATTCAAAATAAGACTCGTTCATTTTGATGGAAGATTCAAAGATCCGAATCACTAATATGATCCATCACTACAATAAATGTAATTACTATATAAACAGTAAATCGTTTTCAAATACATAATTGTTAGGGTCGGCAAATTCTGATATAAAAGTAATAAAACATATCAGAATGTACTACCGTAGGAAAATAATCCACCAATGTTTAGCCCTGAACCTTACCGTATCACCATATTATGGATTTTTTTAATAGCAACATTATGGCTTCAAATGCTTTATTTCTTGTATAACATATATTGTATTCAACATGAGCAAAAAAAAAACTATAATGAAACAACTTATAAGCTGGGAATCAGGACTCTTATTGTAAAAGGTTAAACTATCAAGAGGGGTAAGAATTCAGTAGGAAGTTGACCAGGTACCAACAAAATTCTGTATGCCTACTAGTTATTAAAAGGTTATTAAGGATGTGAATCACAATGACCTACTAACTATGTATATTTTTGTTTTTAGGACTGGGAGGTGCTGTGGGCTATGCACTTGGTGGTCTTGACTGGACAAACACCGCCCTTGGTCGGGCTTTTAAGTCCCAGGAACAAATCCTGTTCGTGTTTGCTGCTGCAATATTCATCGTCTCAGTGACCCTGCACCTCTTCAGCATTGAGGAGGAACAGTATATCCCGCAGCAGGAACGGCTGGATGAGGAGGCTGATGGGAGAGCCTCTGTCAAAATGAATGTCCTGATCGGTCTTCCAACATCGCAGCAGCAGCTGGATCTGATTCCTGAGGATGAGCCCTATGAGCGTGAAGCCCACTCAGTTGAGCCCGAGCTGGACTTCCTGGATGTGGAGCTGGTGCGCAGTAAGAGTGATTCAGTGCTAGCCATGGCCGATGGCACACTGGAACATGAGGCACTCTTCTTACGCCAGATAGAGCCTTCTATTTTTCATGATCGCTTATCATCGTACCACAGCAGTCAAGAGTTCCCACATGGGCGCTTCAGCCTCAGCCTCCTCTCATCCTTCGTGCATGAACCCGAGGGTGAAGAGATGCCACTCCATGCAGAATCCAAAGCCCCCAATGGCCAGGCAGCCAGGCACAGCGATACCACCAGACATTCCCAGCCACTTCCAACAAGTGTGCTCAAACCCTCCAGTGCTGGAGCTTCCATTCGCCGTCGGCGCCACACTTTCTACCGCCAGGCATCTTGTACTTTCTCCTATTACGGACGCCTGGGCTCACACCGCTACCGTTACAGGCGCGCCAACGCCGCCGTGCTTATAAAACCATCACGCAGCATGAATGACATCTACGAGATGCAGCAGCGCCAGAGGAGGGGACAGCGGCACAGGGATCGGCACCAAAGCGGCAACACGACATCCAGTGGAGACACTGAAAGTGAGGAGGGTGAAATGGAGACTACTGTACGCCTCCTGTGGATGTCCATGCTAAAAATGCCCAAAGAATTACTTTGTCTGTGTCTTTGTCACCTGCTCACCTGGTTCTCTATCATCGCTGAGGCTGTGTTCTATACTGACTTCATGGGACAGGTCATCTACGAGGGTGACCCCACGGTGAGATGATAAACGATAGCACAAAAGTGTAATACTTTAGTATAAAGCATTTATGTGAGGTGTAAAAATTTGCTGTACGATCCATTCAGTCTCTTAGCAACGTATTGATCGCGGCATTAAAGAACAGCACAGATCAGGATGGCCAATTAGACATGTCAAGACTTTTTAAGCTGCGCAGGGTTGCCATGTCTCAGCAAAGCTTGCGCCACAACTACATCTCAAAACCCTGCACCAAAAAAAAATATCTTAAACTAGCTCCAGGAATTAAATGCATTTTTTTTCTAATTAAAAGTCTTACAAAGTGCAAAATAAAAGTCTTTTTGCCATAATCTTTTCACCTTCTTGTTTTGAAATAGAAAAATTGGCCTAAAAACGCAGCAGTGCTACCCTGTTACTCTCACGACATGAGGCCTAAAGTAAGGCAGCTCTCTCATTTTTTTGAATGATGGATTCATTACCGAAATTTGTTTTGGAGAAGGTGTTTTTGTCTTGTAATCCCCATAGAGAGGAAGGGGAAGGTACTTATTCAGATGCAGGTGTGACTAATTTAAAATATTGATTACATTTAAAAAAGGAGGGGAAAAAACAACTTCATCAATCAGTCTGCCAATCAGTCAAAATATTGTTTGAAATGAAAATCAGATTGATTAGAGGCACACTATGTTGTTACACACTTAACATTGATGCAAATCATGGATTTCATTTCTACATGAAAAAAATCATAAAATATCTGGAGCCATAACAAACACATTTAGCATGTTTTCTGTAAACGTTCAGTCTATTTTTTATTTATTTTTTTATGTCTGTCACCGGGTTATATATTCATTCTTGCTAGTTATGTATCCCTGTGTTTGTGCTCTTAGGCTCCTTCAAACTCCACCGAGCTGCAGAACTACCATAAAGGGGTGCAGATGGGCTGCTGGGGCCTGGTAATCTACGCTGCTACTGCTGCTGTCTGCTCAGGTCTGTGAAACTCAATCTAACAATATCACCTTTCTGTAGGAGATTAGAAAGGGTCTTGGGATGTTGCTACTGTACATTTTACATTGTTAGACGAAAATGTGACTTCTGACCAATCAGAGCACAGATAAAACTCAGAAGCATTTTTTTTTAAAAAACCTGTTTGTTTTCTCTTGTGAAGCTTTACTCCAAAAGTACCTGGACAACTTTGACCTCAGCATAAGGGTCATTTACATTCTCGGCACCCTGGGCTTCTCTATCGGCACAGCCATCATGGCCATCTTCCCCAACGTCTATGTAGCCATGGTGATGATCAGCAGTATGGGTATCATCTCCATGAGCATCTCATACTGTCCATATGCTCTACTGGGCCAGTACCATGAGATCAAAAAGGTGAGATGACACAACATCAGAATGGAGAGAAATTGTGATCGTGGTGACTTTTTCTGTGATGGTGGCAAAAAAAACTTGTGATATATACGGAGCAGACACAACACAATATAACACTGAATAATATTGATTATCAGTTATATACCAGTAAACTCTCAGTAGGATCTATAGGCAGTAGGGACCAAAATCACATCTAGGTTTTGTTTCTGTTCATAATTGTTTCCTCATGTTTGTTGGGTTGGTTTTATGGCCTTCTGTTCAAAAAGAGGAAGAACATTTGCATAAAGTAATATTTAATCCTTGTTTATAAAATGTTAAAACTGTCATGTCCTTGCGGCTTCATGTAAAACACCCAAAGGTAAAAAAAAAAAAAATCCAAATCCTTGTCTTTCTGGTCTGATCTCACAGAAAATCCAATATAGTACAAATTGCTCAACATAGTAGGTGCTGACCACAATAGGAAGGTATCAGGACACCCCGTGCATCACCAAGCAGGTTCTGATCCTATCAGAACTTTAATCGGAAGATACAGACCATCAATGAATATTAACCTGGAATAGGAAAATAAATCTTCCCTAGTCCTTTTCAGGCGGCACGGTGGTGTAGTGGTTAGCACTGTCGCCTTGCACCGCCAGGTTCCGGGTTCGATCCCTGGCCAGGCTCAATTCCCATCTCTGTGTGCATGGAGGTTGCATGTTCTCCCCATGCTTGGTGGGTTTTTTCCGGTTTCCTCCCACATTCCAAAGACATGTAGGTTAGGCTAATTGGCGTTCCCAAATTGCCCATAGAGTGKGAATGAGTGAGTGTATGTGTGTGTGTGCCTGCGATGGATTGGCACCCTGTCCAGGGTGTACCCTGCGATTTGCCCTAAGTCTCCTGGGATAGGCTCCAGGCCCCCGTGACCCCGTGATTAAGCGGTATAGATGATGAGTGAGAGCGAGTAGTCCTTTTCAAAGCTGTAATGATTTAATACTGTACATTTCCTGATTTTCCCCTTAAGGAACAAACATGCCATAGACAACATAATTGATTAGCTCTGATTTTTTTTTTTTTTTAACTGATTTCACAGTATATCCATCACAGCCCTGGCAACTCCAAGAGAGGCTTCGGCATCGACTGCGCAATCCTGTCATGCCAAGTGTACATCTCTCAGATCATCGTGGCGTCAGCACTGGGTGCAGTGGTGGATGCAGTGGGCAGTGTGCGCGTCATCCCTATGGTCGCGTCCTGTGGCTCCTTCCTAGGTTTCCTGTCCGCTTGCTTCCTGGTCATCTATCCAGGAGACGGTGATGGGGAGAAGAGTGAGCAGAACAAAGCTCTAACCAATTCCAGCAACGCAGAGAATGACAACAGCACCGAGAAGCCTAGTGTCCTGAAACTCACACGCAAAGGCACCACCACCACCACCTGCAACGTGCAGAGCGAATCAACGCTGTGATGAAGCCGAGTGATTTTCCGAGCTCACATTCCCGCCATTCCAGCGCTGTTCAGCTTTCACACGGGAGTGGTGCAGATTGTGATTTGTTTGTTTATTTTTTTTTTTTTGCAAGGTGGCATTGGCATTCTTGATCCTCAGGGCCACCAGGGAGTGTGGGACACTCAAAATGATAAGGGCATTCTGTTCGGTTCTCTTTACTTCTCTCTCTATATACATTTCTTTATTTCTGCATCCATTTCATTCGTCAAAGATCCTTCTGTACTTTCACTTTAAGTGCAAGAAATAATCATTTAATCAAATCTAATCTAATCAAAATAGAAATTGTGTAAGATAATCACATCTAGGTTTTGTTTCTGTTCATAATTGTTTCCTCATGTTTGTTGGGTTGGTTTTATGGCCTTCTGTTCAAAAAGAGGAAGAACATTTGCATAAAGTAATATTTAATCCTTGTTTATAAAATGTTAAAACTGTCATGTCCTTGCGGCTTCATGCAAAACACCCAAAGGTAAAAAAAAAAAAAAAAATCCCAATCCTTGTTTCGATATTTGGCTTACCTTTTCATAGTGCGTGTGGATCTGCTCCTACTTTAAAGATAATTTCCTCCATTTCCCGGGGTTTTCTGACCTATGAGCAGTGCATATAAAATAGTTTCAGTTCAAATACATATCGRAATCCATTGATGGATACGCTTTACTGCTTAACAAATAACGTTGTAACAGATTTCAATGCTGCAATTCAATGTCTTTTTATAGCATGTACCAAAAGGAGTAAATAAGTGAAAATAGCGAAAGATGCTATTCAGATGGAACAGGATCGGAGTCAGCTCAGCGGTCGTGTTGTTTGAGTGCCTGGATGTGGGGTTTGAGGAGTTCAGATAGGTCCTCGAGGAGCATTTTAGCGTGTTAGCACTCACCGTCTTCACTTTTGGCACAACTTGAACTGTGCAGTTAAAGAGTTTTTAGTTTAAGTTTCCAGCTTTTTTTTTCTTCTGCTTTATTGAACGGAAGGTGCTTGGGACTGACGTGCTGCACCATCAGTGGTAGTGATGTTTACATTCTCCTTTAGTGCTACATGTTGGAAGATCCTTCGATCCTTCCGCACCTTGACGCCGCATCTATGGCACCTTGACTCCTCCATGGCCTCCGGTTCAGTTCCAGTTTACTCTAAAGCCGTGCAATACACTTGTAATGTAGACACTGGGGCGGTTTTGAACGTAATCTTTCAAGCTGGACTTCTGGGTTTGTTCAATGTGGTGTAAAGTGACCTGGTTTAAGATTTCTAACTTGACCATAGCAGGCATGACCTTATGTCAGGATGATATTGGGATTCTCACAAGACACAATATTTACTTCCATGTGGCTGTTTCGCATGTAAGACACTCCGACGCATGTTGACAATATTTGTGTTTCCCTCGAAGCAGATTTGTACTTAAATCTATCTTTATACAGTATTAAAACTTAGTCGTGAAAAATGATCAACCAAACTTGAAGGAAAAAAAATATATTATAAATACTATATACTATATACACACAAGACTTATTTTCAGACAAATCAGACATTGTTGCAATAATAATGTTACTTGCCTCAGAACGTATGACCGTTTGAGTGCAGAAGTTTTCTACCTAGTGCATGAGGATGTTGCATCCTATATACTAAAAATGCAATACGTTTTATGAAGGCCATATAGCCTCTATAGTAATGTGCAACATGTAAATAACCTGTTATAATGCATTTATAAGGCATTTTTATTAACATTGAATTGTTCAAATAAGGTGTTCTAAGTATTAATTGTGTAAAAAGACACTATCTCTATCTGTATCTATTTAGCTATAAAAACTTGATTTAGTTTAAAACGTAAAGTAGACATGGCCTAAATTATTTCGTATACTGTGTGAACCAGAAAAAAAGATTTTCATCTACATTATTCAAGTTTGCGTCAACTAGACATATGAGTGAGAGATTTTTATCTTTAATTTGTAAGTTATTTGTCCTAAAAGCTTTAAATCTATATTTGTGTGTTTTTGACACAATCTCTCTATTCCAAATGCAGTAATGTATTTATATTCAAATATATCTCTAATAAGAACGAGAATGTTTGTTTAAAATAGATCTAATTTTATCACCTGTATGAGTGATAAAAATAAATAAATCAAAATCACTACAACACAAACTAAATTACAGTAAATATTCAAGAAAACAGACGCATTGGAAAAAAGTACATGATATGCAAGCTGAGTTTCTTAGCCATATGTTATGTACACTACATTTAATGCACTGTATTAAGAATAATATAAAATGCATTTGTTTTATTATAAGATTAATATGTAC
Organism: Clarias batrachus; assembly: GCA_003987875.1. Classification (NCBI taxonomy): domain Eukaryota; kingdom Metazoa; phylum Chordata; class Actinopteri; order Siluriformes; family Clariidae; genus Clarias; species Clarias batrachus. The sequence goes on from QMIH01000098.1 coordinate 696,466, forward strand.
AGTGTAATACCTTGAAAATTTGCCATAACATTATTATGATCGGATAGATACAGATATGGATATAAATATGGCCTTCATAGAAAGTGTTACTGATATGTACTCATTATGTAAAAATATTAGAGACTTGGCTTTCATCAGTGGACCGGTCTCGATTTATTTTAAATACTTGAACTGTGCTGTGTTCTTTTTTTTTTTTTTTTTCTTTTTGATGATCCAATAAGGTGTTTGGTAAAGACCTGGATGAAGGAATGCTGAGTTGGACTTGGTTTGGTTGGCTTTGCTCCATCAGGAGGCATGTTCAAGTCATGTGAATGTAACTTTTGTCAGTTTATTGTTTTATTATGAGCAAAAGATCTGATATTGCAAAGAACTTGCACACAGGCTGTCGTCCTGACTGGGATTATGCAAAGTCTTGGACTATTAAGGATTTTTGGTGGGGTTACGTTTTTAAAAGTGCAAGTTAGTTCAAGGCGATGCTTAGTCTTTATCTAGAACGATGCCCACCCAGAGTTTTAAGAATAACCTTGCAAAAGAAAAAACTGTGGATATTTATTTTTAAGCTCTTTCATGTTATACAAAATGCGTTGGCTTTATTTAAAGATGAAAGTCTAATTACAGAGAGATATATTATATTATTTACTGTTGTTCTTAATGCAAACTGAAGTATGTGATGGAAAAGATCAGTTATGAGTGTGT
>QMIH01000098.1:725091-750427 GCA_003987875.1 Clarias batrachus
ATTACTGTAGGAACAAGAAAAATAAAACACTTCATGATATGCTCATATTGAGTGGTGAGAGTAACCACACTTTGAATCTGAAAAGAATTGGACTGCATCCAATCAATGCATTGTTTATTATTATTTGCCTTTTTTTTTATTCCTATTATTCTGAAGTTGTGAACTTCTGAACTCAACATACAGTATTATTTGTGCTATTTTCATCAGGTGCATTATTGCATTTTTTCCCCTCTGCTTAGTGTGTGGTCTCAGTGTTCCTGTGCTGTTCTTCTCTATAAATCTACTTATGACTGTGAGCTTCAGACAGAATCGAAGGCGTGTAGGAAGGTCTGAATCCAGCAGCTTCTGCTACTCATGAGGATGTCAAATTTAATAAGAGGCTTTGAGCATGAAAGCGGTGGCCCAGCTGCAGCAGCACACTCAAGGACTCATGAACATTATAACAAAATCATATCAAGGACAGACAGGTCTGGGTTAGCTCAATCAGAATCTGTCTCTGGTGACCTCAGCCAAATAGATAAGCACCTTGTTCTGCCTGGAGATCGTTCAGTAGGTTCCATATGTGTTCCACAAGTGTCGCAAAAGCTTATTTAATGGTGCTAAGGATGCACATGAGGAGATCGTTTTTTATGGGGGCAGAATGGTACTGTAATTGCCCACTGATGATGAAACAACATTTAAATACTCAATCTGAAGACAGATGCATTACCCAGTGCCTGTTCAATTAATATTCAGCAGGCTTCATGCAAGACATTGTAATACGGTGTTGTCCATCACTTGTCAGGAACTGTGTTTTTCTAAAACCACTTAAAAAAAAATATGCTACTGTAGGCTTCAAACAGACAGAGGTTGGTGCCGTCWGTGATACCAGGATCTCAGGGAAACACTGTAGCAGCTCAGATGGATTTTTGTCTCACGGCTGCATGTATTGATTGCTTATTGTTGCGCATGAAACCCGGAGGTCCAGCGTGATCAATAACTATCAAATCAGGCACCGAGGTTGTGTAAATGTCCTTTTTCTTTTGTGATCCATGTGACAGTCTACTAACCACCTTCAGGGTGCATGAGAGAGAGCTTAATGTTTTTTTATGTATCTCATCAACGTCTACATCTCATTATGTACTCTCATCCACTATCAAAAATAGTTTTGTTTGTAATTGTGGAAATGCTGTAGCTAAAATGCAATTGGCATCAGAAGTAGCTGCCTCTTTACAACAAGTAACTAATTAATCTTCTATCCTAGATACATAATCATTGATGGTGCATTAGAGTGGCTAGTTGATTTTAAACAAAGAACAACTTTGGACAAACCATAAAAAACCAAGTGCTTCTTAGTATAAACAAAATCAATCCTAGCTATCGCTGAAAGTCCACCTTTTTGTCAACATCAAAGTTTGTGAACTTTGAGAACTGACTGTTCACTCCATGACAGGTGCCCATGTGACAAGAGAATCAATGTTATTAACTTGGCATCTCAGTAGATTTAATGTTGTGACTGATTGGTGTAGTTTTAATATTATGGAATATCTCCATGTCAAGTTTCTATGAAACAGTCCTTTTTTTTACATCCCTAATTTTAACTCGTATCCAATTCCCTTCCGTCATTGGTGCGTTCCATCTTTAAGCCTACCACTACCAGTCAGGAAGGGCCGAAGACTGCCAGCCACATGTTTTTCAAACTGCTTCCTCACGTACCGTTGGGGGCGGTGTAATACACTCGGAGAACAGCGCTATCCACTAATTCCGCTTGCTTGGGCTCACGGATGCCCATGATTGGCTGTAAAGCCGTGATTGATGTGAGAACGCAAAGTTCCTGTCATCCCTCCCCTCTGTGAGAGCTCGACCAATCAGCTCTCTCCAGGCCTCCGGCTGCAAGAGGTTACAGAATCAAACTAGTGTTCTCCGCATCGAACTAGTGATCTTACGACTGCACCAGCCAGCCTCTGTTTTTTAAATAAAAATCACACAAATTCATTCCTGTCTTTCAATTTGGCCATACCAAGGCCCCTCAAAGCACCAGAGGACATCTTTAGGTCTGCCCTTTTATTCAAAATGATTTCTTTTTTGTGAGAAAAATGAAAAAAAAAAAAATTTAAGTAGGACATAAAACAAGTTTAAGGTTCTTCACCATAACTGAGTCACTGTGTCAGTGTGTTTTATTTGTTGTGACATTTCTATACGTCTAACTATATAGAAAACCCGAAGTGCTTCATCATTCATATAAACTATAATGAATTACTTGGCTGACATTTTGCTGAAAACTCAGTTTTATCAGCATATATACATTGAAATATGGTTGAATGGCAGTGTAAAATTTGCTTTYTCCAGAAGCCAAATGACACTGAAAAATACTTTAAAGTGTAAGAATTGCATTAAGGGCTGCACTAAATCCATTTGATGAATTAACCGTGTCAAATCATGACGGTATGATGAAATGCTATGCCCTTATGTGCAACGTAATTGTTTCGGTGTAATGTAATGTCTTATTATTGTGTGCTGCAGAATGAGCTTTATGGGAACTAGCCCTTTATTTACTTTGTCAAATAGTCATCCAGCCTGTAAGGATCCCATGTCATAATGTGTATACAATGTGTTTTGTGTTTGTGAGTGTATTGGATGTACTGTATCTGAGATGGATGAGAGGCAAGTTCTGGCCTAATCATGAAAGCTGTTTCTTTCATTACATCTTGTGTCCTGTGTCAGAGCTATTTCCATCAGTAGAGGAAATGTATTGAGTTCAAAGTAGGCTCCACATCCGTCATATCCTCAGCAGTGTTGATTCCAGCAGGCAATGTTTGTATACTGTATGCAAACATATGATTAAATGTAAAGAGTGAATAAATAACCTAGGTAAATATCACACTTCCTGATTCATGCGAGCCAAAATTTGCATCACCCACTCATGGTCAGGTTTCAAGGTGCTCTTGACAACACAGCTATTTGACTGTGGAGAAAACTATCATTCATAAAGCTGTAGACAAACTGTTCATAATTGTAAGCTGTGAATGTATTATGGATTTGAAAAAGACACCATTTGTTGGTGTTTACAAATGACCAGTAACTGTAGCAGCCTGTCCCAAGAATGAGTTTTATCAGCTGTTTCCCAAACTTAAAAATATATGTTAACTTAGAGGACAAACAGTCAACTAGTTTTTGTCTATTTATTATATTGTTAATGCTGGGGGAAGTCTACAAAACAAGTTATTTCCATATATACAGCATATAGCGACTATAAACAGTGGTGTACGTATCTATCATATCATAAAAAGTTACAGCTTAACTTCTTAAAGCAATGAGGAAACCCCTTCCAAAAATGATACATAATGATACACCTCTAAGGTTGATGGTTTGATTCCCTCCTCAGGTTTGCATGTTCTCCCTGTGCTTTGTGGGTTTCCTCCAGGAACTCAGGTTTCTTCCCACTGTCCAAAGACATGCAGAGTAGGCTAAGTGGTGTTTCCAAGTTGCACGTAGTGAGTGTGTGTGTGTGTGTGTGTGTGTGTGTGTGTGTGTGTGTGTGTGCGTGCGTGCGTGCGTGCGTGTGTGTGTATGCGCGCTTATGCGCTTGTGCCCTGCAAAGTACTGGTACTCCATAAAGTGGGTACCCCACCTAATGCTCCAGTATAGTGAATGAGATGAAATGAGATGTTGACATAGATGGATGGTAGACTCCAGTACAGTATGTGCCTGTGAAATTGATAACATTGAAAATATGTTCAGTAGCTCTATGTCAGTTTTTTAGGTCTGTTGAGTTAGTAGTAGTTTTGAAAAGAATGAATGGAGGTCCACATGTGTGACTGAAATACCACTTGATAGTTATGTTTGTCATATTTGTATGAAACCTGAATTGGGTGACRCTGGCATTAGTACTACAGTATGTGTGTCTGGCCAATGCTCATGTGCCTCGTTTTATTTGGGGATTTCATGGGTTTTGGAGATGTGCAGGACCCTCTGCATACAGTAAGCTGTCCTATATGCATAATTATCAGTTTTTTAAATAAATACATATGTCAGATATAAACACCATGCAATCAAATATGCATTCGAATCTCTTTGTCAAATCAATACTGTTAGTGATTAAGGTAAAGCACGTACTGTACCAGCCTCAAATAGACCTAGTTATATTGAAAATGTGGTTGCAGATTGGATGCACTGTTTCCGAACAAATCAGCACTTAATTCATTACAATCTTGACAAAAAACTCAAAGCTGTTGCCAAATTACACCACACTCAATTATACATACTAGCGCAAAGTTGTTTACTTCTAGTCTAATCAGATTTCTTATTAAACGTATGAGATGCAAATCTAACAACTCTGTTAAAGATTCATGCTTGTTTATGGTGTTCAATAGCTGCAGTTTCAGCAGACACAAGAAGCAAAGCAAACATAATGTTGCATTAAAAAACCTGAAAGGAGTGAAAGATGTAAGTAAATTTAATTATATTTATTATTTTATTATGATTGATGTATATAATTGATGAATACCATCATTTAGCTACGAATCATCATTTTAACACACCACCTTTCTGATTTCATGAACAAATTGACCACTAGTTCTAAAACACTTCTTATACAGCAGTTCCATCCAAGTAATCCAAGTGGTGATAATACAGCCTAACTGCACTGTGTCGGTCACCAGCATGGGTGAAAGTAAATCAGCACGTTCCCCAGTACCGAAAAGAGGGGAAAGCATCTGCCTGCCGAAACCCGCATTTAAAATCACCAACAGCAACACTTTTAAAAATAGAATTTTAAAATACTTTCTTTCATGATAACTACACAACTGTTGGTTGCTAACTCTTGGTTACCAGTTCCACCAGTGGAAGAAGGATATGTAGCAAAATAACTGGTTAAGCAAACACTCACACATCATCTATACTGCTTTATCCTGTATACAGGGTCGCGGGGGGACCTGGAGCCTATCTCAGAAGACTTGGGGCACGAGGCAGGGGACACCTTGGACAGGGTGCCAATCCATAGCAGGGCACACACATACACATTCACACACTACAGGGGCAATTTGGAAATGCCAGTCAGCATACACTGCTTGTCTTTGGGATGAAAACCGGAGGAAATCCAATCAAGCACGGGGAGAACATGCAAACTTCATGCACACAGAGGCGGGAATCGAACCTGGCCGGAATTCATATCCGGATCCTGGAGTTGCAAGATGAGAGTGCTAACCACTAAGCCAACCTGTCACCTTGTTAAGTAAACAAACAAATCATAATCTGTTCATGTGATTGTGGAAATGTTGTATAAAAGCAATGTCACACTCGAGGTTGTTCTGGAATACTGAATATCACCGCTGCTGTGATATCTTTGAGACGAGGGCTGTGCCTCGACAACATTCCCTTAATTAACACCTTTCAAATCCTGACACTTTTTAGACGAATAAAGAAAAAAATGTGCTCAGAGATGTTTTATCCAAAGAGACTGCGCTTATAATATGAACTGCAATCATGGGTATATTTGTATTAATACTGTTCATTTATTAATCACAAAAACAATTAGTTAAAAATCACTTATGCCTTAGTTATTGGGGGTCCCACAATAACATATTTTATTTTGCTCCAAGTAGATGAAAACATGCCAGCTCTTCTAGAAATGAAGGAAAGTGAATAATCGCCACTTAATTAGTTTAATATTAACAGTTATTTAAAGAGGATAAATTGTTGAGACATTGTTGATGAATTGATGAGTGATTGTTGGAGAGTCATGTTATACTGCTGTGCCATGTGTCTCATTTATTACTGTGAACATTGGCAACCAGAGTCCTTTTAACAGTGATAGATCTCTTCTGTCATAAAAGAAGCTGAGAGCTTTAACTCTAACTAGCCCTCAAGGCTGTTATGTGGCCATTGTTATGAATAGGCTGTTGTTCTCAGTGGAATTCTGCTGAAGGGCAAACGTAATCATGTTCTTGTAAAGATGCTTGATTAGACTACATGGTTATCCATGGTACGCCTTCTTGGCATACAGAAAGCATGCTCCATTTTCTTCCATTCTCATGGACACATGCAGGAAGTAAGCCTCTTCTCTGGCAATATACTCTGCACATTGAAAAAGAATTAAATCCCTTCATTGTGATCTGTAATACAATCAGTTATGTAATGAAACATACTAAAGCATCATTTCCTGAACTGAAGAATCAAAATGTTGGCGCAATTATAGAGCATGGGGGAAATAATTACATAAAATAGATGCATCATGATTAAAACATTCCCCCTAAATGATAATACACATATACATAAAACAAATGTATTAAGGCACCTTGTAAATATTTGATTAAAATATAAAATATTTTTTGTATATTCGTCACTGCCTGCAGGTTGTTCACGATTTAAAGCCTTTTGTCCTTATCTAAGTTAGCTATTATCTTTGTGTTCCGTAGTGGCTTATTTATTTTGTTATCATCATTTTAGTTAATTACAAATTTATTCATCTTCATCTTCTGAAGCCCATTCAGGGAACTCTGACCAAGTGGTACTGTAGTTATTAACTCCAGATGGAAGGACAATCCATTACAGGACACTATGTCTTTGTGCATCACACATAAGTGTATGTTTTTGGCAGGTGAGAGGAACCTGGTGAACCCTGAAGGAAACCCACAGCAACACACTGCAAAACTCCACACAGACAGTAATCCAAGCGTAAGATTTCACTTTGGATATAGAAGATGTGGGAACCAGGTATTTTTATAACAATATACAGTAAAGGAACTTATTATTACGTATTGTGTATGGACGAGCATTCAGGATCCTTTTCATGCATTTGGAGTCTTGTATTATTTTACAAGAAGAGATTTTCTGTTTTATAGAACATATAAAAATATGATATAAACATTGAAATGATGGCACGTGGCTTAGTGGTTAGAACTGTCGCTTTGAACTTCCAGGGATGGGGTTCGATTCCCGCCTTGGGGTCTGTTTGCATGTAGTTTGCATGTTCTTGCTTTGTCATGTTCTTGCTTGGTGGRTTTCCTCCACATACTCCGGTTTCCTTCCACAGTCCAAAGAATGCATGTGTGAATGTTGACTGGAGGTCCTACCACGGTTGTAAAAATGTATATAAATAATGACCTTTGTTGGACTAAAAGACGTTTCTAGATGGATAGATGGAAATATTAAAATAGTGATTTTAAAATATTAAATATTAAAATAGTGAATATATATATATATATATATATATATATATATATATATAGTTTATCATAAAGCATGCTAATATTTTAGGGAAGAAAGGTGCAGAAGTCATAATGTCAAAGCCATCACTGTGTCACGTGACTTCTCGATCCGGGTTGGCACATGCGCTGGCACTTCGATCAGATGGGATGCGCGAGCTGCGAAGACGGCTGGGTGATGATCAGTGATTTGATTCTCTCTCTCTCTCTCGCTCTCTCTCTCTCTGGAAGCCCGGTGAGAACCCCGTATCGAGCTGAGATCCTGGACTCTTGCACTCAGGCTTGGGCGTGAATCTCCACGCACGCACGTACACACAAGCGGCGGCGGCGGTGTCACGTTAAAGGGCGTCGAGACAAAAGTGAGTCGGGCAACGCACGCGCCCGTCCGTTCGTTTCAAGCGCGCGCCGCTCGGATCTCGGGCGCCCCTCCCTTTTCTCTCCCTGGCGACGCCGTGCATGAGCGTCAACAAACACATTCAAATATGTGAATAAACCGCGGGCCTCCTCTCTCACATCAGGATACGACCGTGCTTCCCTTAAGGACCTCTTTTTTTCTTCTCCTGTTCGTCATTCTACTAAATATGTCAGCGGAATGCACGCGGCGACCGATTCCTGTTTTATTGCAGGTGAGGAAACGCATGTCGCCTGTTGCTCAGATGTCTGTCTGTGCATTGTGTGCATGTGTCTAATTGCAGTGCATGAAGATTTTTCCATGCATGTATCTGTAGCGAGTCATGCATTGCAGAATAATACAATGAAATCGCGTTATTTATGTGCGCCAGGACTGTGATATCATATGAGGGCTCGTGGTGGTGGTGGTGATGATGGTGATGATGATCATTGCCAAAATCCAGTTCAACCCAGTCAAATTAACATCTGTGCTCATCTGAACTGTACCAGAGAGAAAAGAAATCACCCATTAGTCTGTTTTATCTCTCTGGATTTTTGTCTGATTGTGAACTTTATTCTAAATCACTCAGAATGCATTGGAATATTGCAATTGTGTAATAAGGGTCATCCTGAATATGCTTTCATGCAGTGAAGAAATTTAATTGTAGGAGACCAGATCTGAAATGGCTCCCGGCTTCCCTTTTAAAGTGCGCTACTCAGGTAATAAAGCTTCCCTGCACCTCTTAGGGCATCACAAACCCAACAAGGTTTGAGGCTGGAGATAACTGAGATAAGTTCAAAGTTAGCGTTACACCCCACCACGATTCATCAAGACTATGGAGCATGTTTGAAAATTAACTTTATTGTCAATTTTGTTTTTACTTAACCTATGCTCCTTCAGATGGTCAGTCAAATGCAAAGGCTACTAAGTATTAAGTATCCATATGGGAAAAAATGGATGATGATTAGGTATGTTGCTGTAAGAGTGAATAATGGACCTGCACAACCATCTATAGTTTACTGGAGTTTAAAATATGGCAAAGGAATTTTAGTGTTAATTATAGCTCAATATTAGCCATAATTTTCTAAAATACATTGAGTAGCCTCAAAACAATTCAGTAAGTTACTTTAAGTATTTTGACATTTTTACTTTCCTATTCTAGTTTTCCTTTTAGTAAACGTTAGTATACAGTATGTTACACAAGTCAATAACAATTTAAAGGGATGTTATGCTCAGATGAATTATTAACGTAACTGTTAATTAAAACAGAGTGTGAAAGTGATGGTTTTATGGTTAAAAGCTAGACTTGATCGGCAAATATGTAATAATTTTGTATTGTGTTCTGTTGTTGAAAGTATCTTTTTTTTTTGATGATGATATCATCTATAGATAACTCCTTATAGTGGTAATTTTATTGTTGAAAATTATGAGGTAAAATGTTTCAGTCTGAAGATGATACAAAATTATTTGTGCAATGTAATGAATAAAATGAGACGGAAATATCACAAATTAGACAGTAAAAATCGACTGTTTCAACAAATTTGCATATACCTGAATTGATTTTTATTACAAGAACTGTACTTGTAAGTTAGTAATTATATGTGCTGTTATAGAAAGTGCGGGTTCATGAGGCATGGAAGGCCTAATAGAATCAACTTTTCATATTCATTTACCAAAACAGAAAAATTGCCAGCAATCTAAATGTGATACGTTCTGTATTTCTGTCAAAAGACTAAAATGAAAACTAAATCCACATTAGATGCAGAATTGCAGCTGTGATAGATTACATAGGACATATCCTAATCCAAATACCGTTCAGCTTGCTTTGGAGCACCAAAGCCACGAGAGTCTGTCTATTTTTATACTGAGCATATACATTGTCTCTCATTCTGTTTAATTAGTGAGTAATTTATTCCTCCAATCTTTCTGCCGCAATTCACTGTGGGAGTGATTATGATTTCCGTGCTGCAAAAATTACAGGTTAATTTTGCCTTTATTTGGCGTTAAAATAAAATGCGCTCGATTATGTGATCACCCAGCTGTACAGTAATTCACCAAACAAGTTAAAAAGAAGAAAACACACTTTTACAACAGACCTATCTGATGAGTTAGTAGAAAAGAAATAGTAGAAATAGTATAGTCCCTAAGAAAAGGTAGTTGTTTTGGTCCATTGGAAGATCCCAATCAGGTGAGATTTGATATCAGTTCTATTGATTTTCATGCTGATTCAGAATCGGTTAGAGAAACAAACGTGCCATTCTATTGCATATCATTTCAAAATGATGACAGCATACCCAGAATCGCCCAATGTTGCAGTGGTGCTATGCTTTTCACCTCCTGTGTCTTTTAATACAACAGTGACAGTCCCATCTTGTGCTGGTTAATGAGTTGGAGCAACATTTCACCTCATGACTAGTTTCTTCATATTTGTGCAATAAAATAATTTTTAAACAAATCTCTTTTTTTTTCAAAAAAATAACAGATTTAATGAAATTGAAAATGCTTTGCACTAAACAAATACTGCTTTGTTACAAGATTTCAATGCATCATCAAGCTAATGGTTTATTCAAAACTGCTTTGGGGTTCATTGTACAATACATTATAGACTTCATCAGTATGAAGCGATCCTTCCTTGTGAAACCACACTGGTCTATTTATTTATTTATTTATTTATTTATTGCATATTATGATTTTTAGGTTGCAGCTTACATATGCAAGAACACACCAAAACCACATCCAAATAGAAGTCACAGCAGGCTGCATGTCTGATAAAACAGGGTACCAGCTGAACAAATAACACCATATTGGCCTGGGACTGGGGCTGAGCTGGCCCACAGGGACCTCTGGCAGACACACAATCTCACACATACACACTCACAGATTGTGTCTAACAGACACATATAATACATACACACTCACCAAAGCACAAACAGGCAATTTTAGCTTTCTCAAGTGTGGAAATAAAGCTGGAACCAACAGATGATTTATTTTAATGGATACCCTGTTTGGCTGTAAGTTGCAAATATTATTTTAGGTTGGCAGGGTAAATGGTGCTGTTTATTTCTGAAACACATTCCGAATTCAAATATAACACAAAACAACCCAAATATATTCTAAAGACATACAGTATAAGACACATATTTGGATAAGAATTCCTTCTGATGAACGTGCTTTTCACATTATCACCCTTATCTGCATAATATAGTTAGTCTCGCATGCTTATGAAAATGTAGCTTTTATATTGACTTGTATTAAAAACAATAATAATAAAAACTTAACAGTAGTGTAATATTGCACTTTCAGTCATGAGAAATTTAAATTCAGTAAAGTTTTCTACATTTTAGTCGAAAAAGAAATAAAAAATAAAATAAAATAATAAGTAGAAGATATTACTGAAGTTGCATGGTTAAATAAATATATTTTTAAAAAAGCATTATACGCTAGCAAAAAATGTATATATAGTATGATGTATATTATATTAATATAAAAGTGTCATTTTAACATTTTTACAATAAATTTAGTAATAAAATAGAAATTGCTTTTTCTTTTCCTGAAGTGGGTATTTGTTTTTATACTATATCTGTATATAATATATTCTATAAATAGTTATAATAATATTCTGATAGTAAATTAATTTTTTTTTAACTCTTATTATTGTAACTATGCTGATAGTACTGTATATAGTGTTTTATCGCAAAACATAATTCAAATGACACATTTCATCAACCTACAGTTCAAAAAATCGCTTTTTCTTAAGAATAATGCTTTCAATATGATGGTGCACATTCTGATATAAGAAACTGAATGTATCATATATACTGAAGCATATGATTGTGGAATCAAATAATTAATCAACACAAATAATCCTAGTCATCTAAAATAATTGTGATTGCTTACTGTAATCAGTGTTGTTTACTTATTATCTTAACTTTTTAATTTTACACTGGGTCTCACCGTAGACAAAGATCTGAAGATATTAATTGTGTTATACAATCATTACGTTGGTGGAATAATAACACATTCTTTTTTTTTCTTCTTTTTTTTTTCCTTCATTATCGTCTTTATCACAAATTTATAATGATGAGTTTATGGAAATTCTGTGCAGTGGAAACATAATGGAAGGAAAGCAAGTCATGTAATGTAATGCTCCTCTAATGCGTTCTTCAAAACGTTTCAGACTCTTGTTTTCCAAGCGAATGACTACTTCCTGATAGATAGGCTAGGACTCGGATATAATGTACTTATTTTAATATGCATGATATTATTTTGGGATTTCTGAAAGCACTTAGAGAGAGGGTATTTTAAAACAGGAATCGATATGTATATGGCTCATCTCCACACACCAGCATCTGATTCTGAGCAGGCGCCAGAGTGTCGGTTTGGATCAGTCGACTGTAGATGACTTGACTTGATCCAAACAAACACAACCCTGCCAGAAACACACCTACACACTGGTGACTCCAGACAGATAAAGTTGAGCACCAGGTCTTTTGGGTGGAATTGAGCATTAAAGAAAGTGGCAACACTGTTTTATTTATTGTAATACACAGAGGCTTAGAATAGTCTGAAAATCTCCAGTGTTTGCAAATATTCGGATAAAATTTGAAACTCAGTTTAAAGGAGCAGTTTGTCATTTTTATAGCCGAATTCTGTAAGATGAGCAGCGAAATGTAATAAAACATCAACAAGGCTTTCATCATTATCTTTAGGTCAAACAGCACACAATTCATGTGTCACTTTTTTATGAGCTGTTTGTTCTGTCTGGAGGCAGAGCTACTGTAATTTCAGGGCCAGAAATATTTAAGAGGCTTTCATTTAAAACTAGACTTGCCCACGGAATTTAATTGCACACTCATAAGCGTGTGTTAAAAAATTCATGTTTACATACAGTATAATCGATGCTGGTATCGAAACTGATTTCAAAATTAAAATAAGTTTTACTTATTTTTTAAATATAATTCTTTAGATTTACAGATTTGTTTTTTCCAGTTCACTAGTTAAAATGCCCAAAAGCCTTTATATTTTGTCTCAGTCTATAAAAATATTAAATAAAAATATTGTACAAAAACATAATAGGACTTGTTATTATAGCAAAATAACACTATGTAACACTTTCTTTTGCATAATTTACAATGTAAATGTTGTTTCGAGGTAGTATGTTATTTCATAGTACAGTGTGTATTATAATTGCTTACGTATGTTGTAATAGTATAGAAATGGCCATTGCTCGGTTGAAACTTTGCTTCTGTGACTTTGATTTTTAAAAAAATAGAAATTATCTTATTTTCTATGCTGCTATCCTGTAATAACAACTGCCAAATATGTACATTTTCATTTACATAAAGTTTGAATAAAATCACATATGAATCAAAATTTACTTATATTTATACTAAATTTATACAAAAATGGGAAAAAAAATGTTTAGAAGTGAGTAGGTTTTTTTAGATTTGTGAATATCAGCCTCCAAATATAGTCTCCCATCATGTTTTTGTTATACACTCCTCTGTGGCAATGTTCAAAGTCCAGTGTATATGGAGGAGCCCGGGTTTGTCATGATCCCAGACAGGCATGCCAAAGTACATCTTGTAGGAATCACCCATTTTAGCAGATGCTGTCACAGAGTACATTTTCACTCTTGTCTTGATAAATTGGCTACATACAGTACATAGCAGAATGTGTCTGGAGAATGCTTGCAGCTTCCTGGTGCCAACTGTGATAAATTCTGATCGGTCTATGTTCTCACTTAGGCAGCTAAAACTAAACTGAAGTGGTGAGATATTAGAGTGTGCTCCAGCCCGTGACCCTGTACAGGATAAGCGGTATAGAAGATGAATGAATGAATTCATCCATCTTCTATACCGTTTATTCTGTACGCTGGCGCACTCTGTAACATTCAATTGCTTTAATTATGACCGTGGCATCATTTCAGTAAGCTTATGCAATGTCACAACATTTATTTCCGTCCAGATTTGCATTAATGCCTTCCACGGTCTTGCATCTATGATGGGCAAGTCGGACCCCTGCGTAAAACCTTCTCCTGGACATTTCAAAGACTCTCACTGAGGTTAAGGTCTGGAGTCTGTGGTGGAGAATCCATGTGTGAGAATGATGTCTCATGCTCTCTGAACCATGCTTTCATAATTTGAGCCTGACGCTGGCATTATCATCTTGGAATATGCTTGTGCCATCAGGGAAGAAAAAAATWAATTGATGGAAATCAGGTAGTATATTCAGGTAGTCAGCGGACTTCATTTATTGAAAGACGACAGGATCTGTCTTTTGACATGGTTGTGTAGTTAAGAAATTGAGAATCTTCTTGCTGCATCAGTTAGGTTTAAATAACTTGTTGCCAGTTGAACCATACAGTATTAATCAGTGCAGTAATTATCTATTGGACGGCTCTTAACTATTTGATTAGWTAAATGTAGTTGGTGACCTTTTTTTTGGTCAGGCAGTGTATATGACTATGGATAGTTCTAGAAAATTCTAAATGGGTCTTGAAAAAATATTTGAATTCTCTTAAAATGTCTTCAACATTCTGGAAAATTTTTGAAATCCTTGCAAGTTCTAGAAAATTCTATATCAGCTAATCAGCATTTAATCAACCTGGCCTGGTTCTGTAAAATGGGTACATTTGATCCTTTTATTACGCAGGTCACAGAAGCACACTTTGTAGAGAAAAATATGTATTTCCCATTTACTTCATAAAGTAGTCAGAAAGAAAAAATAAGTAAATGTTTTTGTTACATAGTGCAATCAATTGCTGTGTGGTGTAAAAGTCTAAAGTGTTTTCAAGTCTATCATCCTTTTTTTACCACAACAGTTTGTGGTAGAAAGACATTGTCCTGTGTACATCATGTGTTACCACCTCTGCTACTTCATGAGGGACATCAAGTTAGAACAAAGAGCGAATGTGAAATTTTACTTGGCAAATCTGTCACAAAAATGTTTGACATGATTCCGCAAGTTAACAGCGATGCTGCAGTCGAGGTGTTTTTTGAGTGGCATTCGTACTTCAAGACCGGAAGAAAGTCATTGGAAGACGACGAGAGACCAGGAAGACCTTCAATGTGCTCAACCCCCGAAATCGACACATTTGGAAATGATGATTTTTTTCATGATCAACTTGGTTGCCCTTGACAATTTGTCATACAGGACAGTCCAGGCAATCCTCATGTGTGATTTGAACATGCACGCCGCTGACCCAGGAACAGAAGGAAGTCTGCCAAGAACTCTGTCAGTGTGCCTTGGATGATCCATCCTTCATGTCGAGGATCATTACCGGTGACAAAACTTGGGTGTATGAGTACGACCGTGAGACGAGACAACAGTCTTCACAGTAAAAGAGCCCATCATCGCTACGAGCGAAAAAGACGAGGCAGGTCTGCAGCACGAACAAGTGCTCGTCGTCTTTTTCAACATTTGTGGCATTGAGAACTCCTCCCCAGGGTCCAGACTGTCAATAGCTAATTCTACTGCCTGGTTTTATGGCATCTGAGGCAGGAACTACGACGGGAAACGGAGCTTGTAAACAGAGCTAATCTTAAAACCTTGTGATACYCCTCTCGTATATCATACTTTTAAATCTCTTTAGTTATATTTAATATAAAAAAAACAATATAGTGCCTGTTATAACTCTTAACGTTTATAAACGTTATTACGTCTTTTTATGACATTTCTCATTTTCCTCTCTCCAGACGTTAATTAGAGAAAAACGAAAAAAGAAAATTGATACCAAGCATGTACAAGGGGCAAACTCTTGTGTCCTGAAGATTTCCCAGTTGTGGAAACTTTCCTGACCATTACAAAGCACTGACAATGGAGACAATAAATAACAATAAATAAATGTCTCCTTAAAGAAAGCTTCACTATATTAATTATTACTTCTTTCTTAATGTTACATAAGAGCACATATATTGTATTGTATGAGCAGTAATGTAATTTGTCAAGTACATTAATAATGAACCTGTGATTTGACTTATAGCCGTCATGTTGAAACATGCTACCTAGAGTCAAAACGTGCTACCTWTAACCGTTTACCATAGAAACCATTTGCTTATTTACAGTGCAATTTTTTACTTTTAAACCTGTAAATATTTGCGAATACATAGTGATTCACTGCACAGTGACTGGTAATGGTATTCTGAGGTATATTGTGAAAATTGTAAGTGCAWATMTTTTTGACTGGTAAACATGTACATTTGTTCATACTGTACATACACACAGTACCATGCAGAAGACTTGATTCACTCCTCATTTTAACATATTTTGCTAAAAGAGTTAGGTTTTCATGTGTTTTTTTAATGTAATCTTGAGGAATCCAGTAATCCTCCAAGCTTCCTGAAGGACTTTCTTGGTTCTCATTTTTATTCCAATCTCTCTACCTGACCAGTTTCTGAGGACTGTTTATTGTTTGTTAAGCCACACAATGACCTTTGAATCATTCGCAAATAAAAACCATCTAACATGAAAAAGTGAGAAACAGGTGCAGGGTGATCAGGCCGGTGATTAGTATACTGGTGATGCTAAATGCTGTGTTTAGAACAGATGAGAGGGAAAAGAGGTTGCTGCTCAGGTTGTTACCGTATGTAAACAACCCTTTTTGTAATTGTTCAAAAAATCTTTAAGCTTTTTGTGACCTGTCAGGGTAAAAGATTTGTTCACATAAATCTAAATCATTTAAATTAAATTAAAAGGAAGAAATGAGTGGTGGCTAAAGACTTTAGCACAGTACTGTAGCTTCACATATACTTAATAACAGTGTTTATTAAGTAGTTTATATGCAGTGAAGAAAAAATAACAGCATTAATTCATCATTAATTAAAGTATACTAATTTCTTAACATAAAATGTACAATGTGTTACACAATGACGGTAGCGTGCAGTGCTAGATCAGTACACATTCTCATTCTCATGTATAGTAGTTGTTTTCCTATTTGTGCTCAGGCTGCTTTAGGACTGATGTTCCTATGGGATTGGATTTGTATGTACTGTACAGTACGTGTCTCCACTGAGCAAGGAAACACTCACGCCTGTCACCCAAGTTGTTGTTTTCTTTTGGCTCAACCAWATTCACATTGCTTCTCCTGCCCAACAGCAGCAAACATGAATCTGTCATTATAGGTTGATGCAATCATAGGGAAAAATGAGAAAGAGTTGGGTGATGGATAAATGTTAAAAAGTCATACAGGGGCATGATACATCATTGTTATTCTTCTTTGTCTAATGATGTTTCTTTACATCTCTGTACACATAACCCTGCATTTTCACCGGCACTGATACGGTGTGACAAAGCAGACGGAAATCACTCATTTTCAATCAGAGGTGACAATTTTTAGGRAGAGAAGGCAGAGTGAGTTTTGATGATATACGTTGGTCAGGCAAGCAACACAAATGTTATGCATAGTGTAATGTAAGTAAATGTAAGTAGTGTATAGTATGCAAGTAAATCATATACAGTAAGTGAGTGTCCTTTTCCCCCATACTGTAAAACTATCTGTGTTTTTGGGCTTGAAAAAAAGAAAAGAATACTACTTTTAGATTGTTTCCTGACACTAGTGGATCGTTTCGTTCCAGTGCATGTTACATAGTTTTTTTAATGCATCTATGTTGTACTCAAAAAATGAATTAATATAGGCTTTGCCTAAACACACGATTTGTAGCTAGCTATTTAGTTTGTGTGGCCATAGAGTATTACACTATAAAGGCTCTGCAGAAAATCCATAGCAACCAGTTACTYCTCAAGATGCGTAGAAACAGCTGCCATTAACATACAGCTAAAAAGATTGCTGCCAATGTCGTGCAAACTGATGAAAGGTACTCTGAGAATTCACTGCACTTTCAATTTTAATATTTTAATGTGTCATTTCGTTCACACACAGGCCTGAGTGGAGAATGAAAGTGCCGTGGCTCGGCGGGACCTCACAGGCCGCGATGGGGCTGGCATGATTGGTCCGGTTAGCTGGCAGCAGCGGGATTATGCTGACGTGTGTCCAGCATGACTCCGCTGGACCTTTGGCTCTCACGCTCCATCCCCATGTGCCTCCTGCTGCAGAGCCTGGTGCTCATGGCCCTCTGCTTCCCATCAGCCAGCATGTGCCCCAAAGGGTGTTTGTGTCAACGGGGCGAGTACCCGCCCTATGGCCTCAACGTAACCTGCAGCCTTGCRGAGCTCAAGGAGATCCCATCGGACCTGCCTGCAGATACGGTGCTCCTCCAACTGGATCGCAACCAAATTCATGCTGTGCCCGAGCGCGCCTTCCAGGACCTACGGATGTTACGCAGGCTGAACTTGTCCCATAATTCAGTGGAGACGCTAGGCGAGAGTGCATTTGTTGGCCTGGAGGCATCGCTGGAGCTTCTCGACCTGTCACACAACCGCATCGTGAGCGTGCACAAGGATGCATTTGCACGGCTGAAGGCACGTGTACTGGTCCATGACAACCCGTGGCACTGCGACTGTGCTTTGCAGCAGGCACTAGGAGGCATGGCGCACAATCATGAAGCAGCAGCRCGCGTCCTATGCCGCAGCTCTGAGCTGAGGGACCAGGAGGGACGTCCGTTCCTGGCGATGGAAGCCGACTTGTGCAACCTGGCCAGACGCACCACCGACTATGCCATGCTGGTGACCATGTTCGGCTGGTTCGCCATGGTCATCTCCTATGTCGTATACTACGTCAGGCAGAACCAGGAGGATGCGCGGCGCCACCTGGAGTACCTCAAGTCTCTACCAAGTAAACCCAGAAAGCCAGACGAACCAGAGGACATCAGCACCGTTATGTGACGTCATTGTTTACGCCAATAGGGCCTTGACTGAGCGGGTGGAGGAAAAAACACAGGGGTGAACCTTCTCATCCCAGAGAGCAATTTAGTCTTATTAACATGAAATAAGACAGCTAAGACACCAACCCTAGATGTAGTCTAATACTTAAGATGTGTCTTCACTTTTTCCAGTCGTGCATTACTGTTACAGAGTACTTAGGTCAGATTTGTAATACTTTTCCTAACTCTTCCTGTGTCCACAAGAGATTTTAACTTCAAAAGTGGCATTAGTATAATAATCACTAGCTCGTTAAGAAGGAGATGGTGTAAATGTCCTGCTTCAGACATTGGAATGTGGGCTTTATTTTGCAGCTGGTAAAATGCACCAATAATCCATATTATAATCGACCCACATCTATAAACAGTTGTTAAACACCTTTATGACCAGTACAGGTTTTTTGGTATTCTGATCTCAGGTTTAAATGTCAAGATGACTTTTAAAACCCCAAAAGTGTTTTGTTTTGAAGTTCAATAGAAATCTTATTAAGTGTGTGTATATATGTATATACAGTATATACACACACATAATTGTTCAGGATGTAATTTTAAAAAAGGCATGAAAAACATTTGATTCCCTTTAAACTCCATAGACTTTATTAGCTAATTGATAATCACAGAAGAAAGGCCACAGTGCTTCGGAAACTGAAATTGGACGTTTCTTCCAACCTTCTGAAAAAGGTCATGTTTACGTAATCTCCATTACCTCACTGTTGTTAATCTGTGCTTGTTGAACAGTGTAATCTTAGAGTGTCAATGTTGATTTCTTCGGGCTCCAGAGAGCCCAAGCAGTGACACTGAGTCAATATCTTTGTCTTGGGTCTTCACAGGCTGGCAGTCAGGCTCATTATTGGTGTCTCTAATAACCCTCGTGTATACAACAGCCATCATCAACTTCATATTAGCCATCAATGTTACGAACAAACAGTCTGGACTGAGTGACGTGTTTCCATGAAATGAAATGCAAAAAATGAAACCTCCAGGCTCGGATACCAATTTCCAAATTGCTTCCCTGTTCCGGAGGTGAGACCTGCGTAGTAATTATGGGATGTCATAAGAGGAACGATGAGGGCAGTGCGGTCAGTCTCTGTAACATCATCATGTGCATACAGTAATTTAACCAGCCAAATGTGAACAATTAATTGCAGATGTCAGTCTCCAGCTGTTATTCTCCTGATAGGGCGTACTCACTGCCACCTCAATGGCCCAGAAAAACAGGAAGCAACAAATGATACAATCATGAGATAGATAGAGGACGAATAATTCATGTCCCACCATGCTAGCTCTCAGATAAAAAGCTATTAAATTTCTACTTTGGTAACTGCTTCGGTGGTACTCTCTAAGGTACATCTTTTCTTAATTATGTCTTGTTTCAATTCACCAGGTTGAAGTGACACAAATCCGATTTTCTGCTCATGTGATACAGATTTCCCTAAAAATAAAGCTTTTAAATTAGACCTAAGCCACATTCATATGTAGTCCTAGATCTGATACATATCCATTCATCTGGCCATGCAACATGAACGATGTCACCTTTTTCTAATGCACATGCTTTAATTCTCGGTAATGTATAGTCACAGCAATGATTATATTCAGTGGAAGGATGAAGACATTTGTGATATATGTAAGGATATTGAGGGAAATAATCTGATTGCTACCAGAATTAAGTAGATTCGAAAGAGTTGTTTAAGAAAAGGCAAAGCATAGCCAAAAATGATTGTGGCTACAGTGCCCAAGAAACATTCTCTCGTATAAATACTCTGTGAATCCCTCCAGAGCGCGGTCCCATCATTGCTGGCTCCTTTCCCGTACCCACATATCGCTTGGCAGAGCAGTGCCAGTAATGGCTGCAAAAACAGCAAAAGCTGGGTATTTGGCTTTTTTTTTTTTTTTTCGCCTTCTCGACCTGATCACATGCAGCTGCCGAGCTGTTTGCTGATCTCCAAAGCAAACCGACACAGGTTTGGGCTACGAGCTTGTTCATTTGTTGCTTCTGTTATGATGGAATGTGTCGCAAATATGACTTCGGTCGATATGACATGTGAATCATACAAAATCGATCCGCCGTGTGTTGGACGACAGGTATGCAATTACAAATGTAAAGCAAATGACATGAGAGACAGATCCAGTTTGAGCAAAAAAAATAATCAAATTTGTGCAATAGTAGTGGACCTTTTGACGCTTTATTCTAAAACTAATCACGGTCCATTTATGTAGCACAAATCATTCTAAAGGATTACACCGATCAGCCTTAGCATTATGACCACTAACAGGTGACGTCAGTAACATTCATCACCAGTTATATCATGGGCATCCCAAGTCTCACCCAAGTCTCAACCAATTTGGCCAAAACCCACATGGAAAAGCACCAGAACACCCAGCATACTACAGCCCGGGGCGACCTGGCCTCCAAATTCCCCAAATCTAAAATCCCCTCCAAGCATCCACAAACTAGTCTGATCCAAGTCTGGTGTCCCCACCCAGCAACCCAAGCACCTAATGGAACTGCCGCTAATGTCCCGGTGCCCGACACCACAGCACACCCCCAAAGTCATTTATATTGGGCTTAATGTTTTTCGTCTCAATGTTATGGTTGATCTGTGTATTATATCCATGTTACTATGAGAAAAATACTTACTAATTTACTACTTACTACTAAACTAGTTAAAAGTATAAAAGATTTACTATTGATGGTTCCACCCTACCAAAAAAAAAAAAAAAAGCATTTTTAATTACTTTCAAATTTTCTGGGAGAGTTTTAGCCACAAGGTGCTTTAAGCATAACCCTTTCAATAAAAAAAAAAAAAATCCTAACTGATTGTGTGTTTACAGTTCTATACTGTGTTTTTAGAATTAACACTTGCGTAAAGACGACAGCAGATGGAGATCCCTTTAAAGCATTGTTGCATCGTTGAATGTCCGTTGCTCCGTCTTGCAGAAGAAGTTCCACATATACTCACACACCGTGTAGTGCTTAAAAGTGACAGGAACCGTCGTACAATGCATAATCCACATTGAAGCACGGTGTAGCCAAGGACTCGGAAGATTTTTATAAGTGCCTGAAATAACTCGTCTTTCAATATCCCGTTCAACCGTCAGCCATACGTTCTGTCGTTTCTGATTTAAACTCAGCTGATTCATGCATGCCGGGTCCTGGGGAAATGGAAACGTTCTTCTTTCTGAACGTTTTCTCCACAAGCGCGAAGAGAGAAGTCCGAAGACAAATCGTTGAGTGGCATGCGGAGTTAATGGCTCCGGCTTCGTTTCCGCCAGATAAGAGTGGAAGGAAAGAAACAGATCGCAGAGTGATTTTATTCCATGCCTGTTTTACACTTTTATTTTCCCGGTATAGTTTTTCTACCTGGTAAGCATCAAGCTGTCTTCTGTTTTAAAATAGTAACTGATTTTGAAGACCTGAACACTGAATACCATTAATGGTACATCACGTTAGAAGTGCATGTAGAGGAGAAAATGAAATAATGATAAATAATAAAAAATAATAATAAAAAAAATTAAAAAGACTCTGGCTTGGCGGGGAGGGGAATTGTCTCCATTTATATTGTACTGTGTTTATAAAGTGTTCATAAGTGCAAAAAAAAAAAAAAGGTTTATCAAGGACACTAATGTCTTATTGACTTGCCCTGTTATTTTACATAAATGCAAACTATTCKGTATACTTGTGCAGTCAGAGAGCTTCTGGATGACCCTACAAAAATCATTCTGGTAGATTGTGTTTAGCAAGCCACATACACTGTGTAATGGTCATCTTCATACGACAGAATTTCCATTTTTATGAACCAGTCTCATCAGGAAAACATGTGGAAATTTGCATTCGGTAGTAATAGTGGTTCTTAAATGCACAATAAATGATCATGAATAAACCATGTAGTGAATGCTGATGAGGGGGCAGTCAGGGCTGAATGGCGTTTGAAGTGAGACAAGAGCCGAATTGTCAGCGGTTCACTAAAAGCATCAGTTGGGGACGACATGAATGCTGCTGTCTCGCTGATGTGGATGGCTCACTATTTGAAGCTTGGTTGCATATTAATAGTTTCAGCTAGCTCTGAATAATAAATTGCTCTAAAATTACTCTCTTCGGATAGGACCTATTTTTAATCCTTGATCATGCAGCACCACGTCATGCCTCATGGTTATTGGCCAAAAAGGACAAATTATAGAGCACAGATATGCAGAACGTATTTCTGGCTTACCAGCAGGCGAAGGAAATTTTTTTTTTACAAAAGAAATAACTGCAGGAACTAGAAATTAAGTTCTAAAATAAACTGTCAGAAGCTAACTTGTACAGTCTAAGCAAATCAGGTTTAAATATGGAAAAACCTTTATGCTCCATAGTTACTTATATGCATATGCTTATGCAATTACAGCCTCTTTACATAAAGAGTGAATGAAAGAGCTTCATAAAGGACCATGACTCAGCACTTTGCTCGTTATCTCTGCCTGGATGGCTGTTTATGCWTTAGATTTATGGCAGTAATTAAGAGCCGTTCTCCTGTAAAGAGTTCTCGTGGGTTTTTGTACATGTTTGCAAATGAAATGAGACATCAAACAGTTCCTCATTTAGGGGATGCTTTGAAATTTGAATAATTCCCAAAGAAAAAAGAAACAGGCCTTCATAGTAGAAGTCTACCATAAGAAATAAAGTATGACGGGGTGTGCCTGTTGTAGGGAAGTAATTCATGAAATGCTGATGTGATGGGGCCTGACAAGGAGATGAGCTAATTTGATTACTTTAACATCATGAACCAAAGGGGTTTATTGCTCTGATAACACATCAACTTCCATCCAATTATTTTTTTTATTATTATTATTGAACTATGGTTTTCCTTTATATACAGTATGTGTTCATGTTTCCATGGTGTATGATAGGTTATTGTCATCACTTACAACATTATATTAAAAGATAAAAAAATGCAGCTTCTCATATTACAATACAACCAAACCACTACGTCCTCAGTCCTGAAGACGTTTCCATGCCGGAAAACCTAACGTTACAGCTTTACCACTGACTTGACTGGACTAGAAAAGCCTTCCAAAATGCTTAATAAACAACTCAACAACGAAAGCTCATACTGTATCATCCATCAACAATTACACATGTTAATTCATTGTTATTGTAGCAACAATAACCTATTTGAAAACACTCATTAATAAAGAAAAATAATAATAATAATAATAAATTAAAAAAACAACCTGTGATGTGATTTGCACTCTTTCACTCTCACACTCATTGTACCGCTTAATCCGCTTTAGCGCTTAAGGCATGAGGCGAGGTAACCCTGCCCTGCTGAAAAAAACAGCATAGACCAGAATAGCTGGTAACCAGCCTGACCAGCAATTACCCCAGCATATGTTGTGTTTTGGTACTGTATGCTGGTGATTATATAACATTATAGTGCCATGATGCTGGTGCTGGTATGCTGGTCACTTTACTGATGCTGGTCCAGCAGATATTGAATAGATGTAAAATAATATATTTAAGTGTTTTTGGTAAATGGATTATTTTTGTCTCTTGTATGTAAATGCATTTAAAGATAACATTACACGGTCCATCTATTTATATCAAACCTTATTTTCAGCACTAGCTATTAAAATACAAGATAATGAGCTAAAATGGTAACCGAAACCTTGCTGGTGGCCCAGCATGTGAATCATGTTGGTCTATGCTGGATTTTTCAGCAAGCATGCTGGTCTTCCATCAGTTATGCTGGTTTACCAGCTAAACCAACACCAGATCAGCAATAACCAGCAAGACCAATGTTGGTGGTAAGGTTTCATCAGGGTAGATATGCTGGTCTTCCATCAGTTCCATCAGTTCATCAGCTAAACCAGCATCAGACCAGCACTAACTTGTGATTTTTCAGCAGGGTGGACAGGGTGCCAATCCATCGCAGGGCACACACACACAAATGTACATACACACTCATTCACACATTATGGAAAATTTAAGAATGCCGATTAGCCTAATCTGCGTGTCTTTGGACTGTGGGTGGGAACGTGAGTACCCAGAAGAAACCCACCAATCATGCAACATGCAAACTCCACACAGACAGAGGCAGGAATCTAACCTAACGGAATTAAACACTACACCACTACATCACCGTGCCGCCACAGTGTACAACGAAAAAAGGAAAAGACAGTCTTCTTTAATGTAAAAAGTTATGAAATAGCCTGATGCAAAAACCTTCACCTAGTAGATTGACCTCTTACATTACAGTATACTGCAAAATATATTCAAAATAATGACCCAAACCTGGTTTGACCCTGTGTTATAAATGCCTCATAATGATTTTAACTGTTAAAAAGAAGTTCAACCAAGTTCAGTTCTCTTACCCCCGTTATGGGAAACAATGTGCTCAGATTGATGCAAATGTGCTTCTTTCAGATTTAAGCTTCTTTAAATATTTATTATTGTAATAGAAACTTCTTTTGATAAAGAAACACTTTTGGTTTTTTAATTGAAAGTTTTCAGAACAAATTCACCATTCTGTTTATTCCAAAAGTCTTAAAATGTGAAATATTATAATATAAAAGTGCCTTTCGTTATACTGTACATTCGTGAATATTTCGTCTAGCATCCCCAAGAGATTTAATGTCTCCAAGAGAAATATTTTATACTTAAACTTGGAACAGATGGTTACACTTTTTTTTTAATATTTGAAATACTGTATTACCTGTAGAATTTGGAAATTTTATTTTTACCAGCAAGCAAAGCAATATTATAGAAATCTTGAAAGATCCTTGGTATAAGGAAGAAACCATGAGAGGAACCAGAAACAAAATAGATCTCATCCTCTCGTGGCCAACATTGGATATACTGTAGAAAAAAATATTTTATATATATATTTTGGTATTAAATGAAAGCACTTAAATAAAGGGTTCTACATACAGTAGATACTTTAAGGTCAGAAACATCAAATGGGAAC
>QMIH01000098.1:750522-808976 GCA_003987875.1 Clarias batrachus
TTTTTTTACAGATCTAACTAAAAATCATATTACAATCTGGCATGAGTGCAGGCAGCCATGGAGGCACTGTCAGGAAAGAACAAAACAAATTTTCAAGTGGGCCCCAAGTCATGTCCGCAAACAATTGAATTATAACTTCTTATCTTGCTTTTACTTAAGACTATGAAACTGTGACCCTGAGAGATGTGGATCACAATTAAGTGTTCTCCTAACTAGTACAGGTATTGTTTGTGGTGCTTTAAATAAAACAACCTTGTAGAGGAATTTTATAAAATATTGACTGATTATATGCATCACACACAAAGATACAGTATTAAACTAAAATGTTTCACTATGGTCACTTTTGGCTTATTTTGTGCATCTGAGGGTTAAAAGACTGCTCTAGATTTAAAAGTACTGTATACTGGGAATTTATCTAGTTATTTACACTGCACAATAAAAAAAAAACATATGCATTTCATGTACGGTATACACAGTGTTAGAGGAAGGACTTAACAGAAGCCTTAATCTGTTTCTAAGTTTGGGATTTGTGTCTAGATATGTATCTGGTAATTAAGATAATATAAACCAACAACTGCACATCCAGTAATAACATCTTTAGGTGTACAAAAATAGCATAAAGGTATGAGTGTTACTGTAAATTACCGCTAAGTTAACAGTCCTACTGTCTTTCATTTCTAACAGATTTTTTTAAAATAGGCTAATTATGCTTATAATTCTATATCAAATTAGACAAATGTTTCTAAAATAATATTACTTTAGGCAGCTTTTAGGCAAATGTACATTTGTAAGCTACTTAAATGTTTACCCATAAAAAATAAAATAAAAAACTATTGTATACTATTGGATATGTGTTTATATGTTTATTTATACATTATTTCTTATTAATAATAATAATAATAATAATATCTTTGGTGTACTGCCAGGATTTTGATCTCCAATTAATTAAAATAGACATGGATGTCTCTATTCTAAATTAAATAAAATATGCAGTTTAGCCACTTCATGCAAATATTTAAAAAGCTGCACTTCATGTACAGTATACACTAGTCTCATGAATTGACACAGTATGCTTAACCATAGTCTCATTTATTTAGATAGTTCTCTGTTTGAAAAATGAAGCTGTTGCTCCTGCTTGAGATTGGATTGAGCTAAAATAAATAAATAAAAAAAGATTAATATTGTATATAACGAAGGGAAAAGCTTCCTAACTCAAGGCAATGCATGAACGATTTGAAATGCCTAAATCCATCACCAAGCGAGTTAGATGGATCTAACCTAATCATAACTGAAAGAGTAAACACATTGGCTCAGTCAGGCAATGAGTCTGTACTGATGAAAAATTGTAGAAATAAATTTGGGTGTGCACCCGAAGCTAATGTTCCAAAAGTATCCCACCACAATCAAAATCTGTGAAAAATGATCAGCGGAAAAAGACACAAAATATAAACTGAGAAACATATTTTTGATGAGTTTTGCAGTCCTTATCAGTGCTCGACTGTGATTCTGTGTTTTTCTAATTACTCTATTCCAGCTTGCATGGCTAACAGCCTCCAATAATTATCAAGCTTAGCAGTTGTGATAGAGAAAAGTAAATCAAAAATATGCCAAATTCAGGTCCCAAGGATTACGTTTCAGAACCACTGGGTTTGTATTAATATTCATGATCATTTCTGGTATAATAGTCCGCAATTAGTCATGTGCAGTTCATCATTTTTGGGTTGCAAATTTTTGGATGAGGACCCCTGAGTCTACTTAACAGCAGCTCTTTAACATTCCAAGCGGCTTAGCGCAGTAGTGGAGGATCAGGAAGTGTACGGTGTTGTGCTTATTCAGTCCAGTGCGTTAAATTCTCTGGATCTCAGCCTGCATGTAGTTTTTACTCCCAGCCTTCGAAACAGACAAAGTGCTATTGGGTAACAGATGGTGATAACGCTAGGGGCTCACAGCTGGAAGACGACCCACAATAGGAACTCAGAATATTTACAAAAATGTGCTAAAACTGTAAGGCCCAAAACATTATTATTTCATTGGAGACCAGAACCAGATGTCCGACAGTAAATACGTCCCTGTCCATTTATCAGCCTATACAGAACCACCATTTTTATCTCAGAACATAGTTTTATACAGAGCTTGGACGTATTACACTGGTGACCAAATTTGCAAAATGAAATTGTCTTCTAAGTATACAGTAACTGATTGACATTTGTATATTTTTACTTGGTTAATCAGAAAAATTTTATTATGTAAGGTTTTAAAGAGACAACTGCCTAATTCAATCAATAGGTTACTGTAATCTATAATCAGTTGCATGTTATATAAAAAATACATTTTCTTACTCAAGTCTTTTCTTAATTAAAGTGGGTGTGGTAGAGCAGGGAAAAGATTCAAATATGCAGGGCAATGGTGCTCCGGGACTAGTGCTGAGAACCACTGATCTATGACATACTGTAATAAGCAGAGGTGAAAGTACATTTAAATTCTTGTCAGCACTATGTAGCCAAAAAGCGAATAGAATAAACCATGGAGGTGGAAGGCAGTCCTGTAAATCTCATAAATTTCTCTTCATATTTTTACTTATTTCGCTTCGGAATTGCTTTAACTAACTAACTAACTGTTCTGGGTGAAATAAAATAAATAAATACATTTTTCCATGTCATTATAATCATTCTCAGTCAGAGCTTATCTATCCCAGGATACTTAGGGCATGAGATGAGATACACCCAACCCATGGGGAGCCAACCCATCACCCAGAACATACTCACACACTCCTTCACCCACTACAGGCAATTTGGGAATGCCAATTAACCTGATCTGCAAGGCTTTGGACTGTGGGAGGAAACCCACAGAGCACAGGGAGCACAGATTTCCCGGAGGAAACCCACCAAGCACAGAGAAAACATGCAACACAGAACGAAATGGACCAAATGGAACCCGGAGCCTGGAGGTGCAAGGCGACAGTGCTAACCACGTGTCACCCAGTAAACTAATCAAATAATTATACTGATGCCAGCAGTGCTAAATTATTCTCTACAAGTACAAAAACATCATTTTCATTAAAACTGTACGTGACACAATGAAATGGATGTCATTTTTATAATCAGTTGAAATTCCTTTGGAATAGCATCATTTTATCCTGTGATATTGTAGTATTATAATCTTTGACAGGTTTTCACTGTTTGTCTAAGCCGACCAATTCTACAGAGAAAAGCCTTACAATTTTCCCTCCATTTTAATATTCTATTACACATACACCGTTATCCCTTTTGCAAATCCTTGATGTCATCTTAGTTCTGGTTATTAGCTCAATATTGTCTCAGAGGTGTTTACACGCATTCATTTGGCATGCACTTTTATCCAAAGCGGCTTACAACTGAGGGGGTAAGTTGAAGGTTACCAGATTGAAATGCAACTTTCAATCGTTCGTTCAGTATTCAATATGGATTCACTATGCACCATGTTGTACACCCACACCTCAATTCAATTACAGTCTGAATTAATGTACACATGGTTGACCTGTGTAACTACACCAAGGTTTGAAACATTCAAACTTCTGAAAGTTTTATTAGAAAATACCAGCGCATTACAAGGGCATTTTCATGCAAGTGGAAAAAAAAATTGTTCAGAGAGGTTCACATTTTTTTCACATTAAATATCAGAATATGGTGGCATGTGAGCTGGACAGGCTTGGGCTTTTTAGATTTGAAACTTATGATATGAATTGCTAAATCTTGCTAACTAATCAATAAGCAAAACTTTAAGAATATGCAAAGGTGAGGATGTTATTCTTTTCTTAAAGTCATTGTTACTCTATTATATGACAAATCCCTATGATAATCATAATAGTAATAAGAGTTTAATATGTTAAATGTACAGTAAATCTTTAATGATTATTTATTATTAATGGAGAAAAAATAGGTTGGTCTGTTCGGCCATTTGAAACATTGAAACCATCGATCCATGGTACTCTTAGTCTTCACGGTAATGGCTGATGCTGACACCTAATTATATTCCAGAAAAATAAATTCCCATTTAAACCCTTTCACCTTTTTTGGCATTGGGGAAATTGAGTCATGGAGAAAAATGATCATCTACTGAAATCCAGTCACATAAGATTAATAATTTCAGACATTCCGAATGACCTGGATGAGATAAAACCTCATAGATGTCAATAGACGTCAAATAGGGAAGTGAAATGTGACTCTTGCTGATCCTTTATCTGAGATAAACTTGAGATTGCTATGTTGGCCTTCCTCCCAGAATCTTTCAATCAACTTTTTTTTTTTTTTTCAGAGTGCTCTATAGTACAATTTCCAGGTGAACTTCAGCTTTATTGTATTACTGCTGTGCAAGAGACAGATACATTGATTATCATTTCCTGTATGGCCATGGTGTCATAAGGTGCGAGAAGAAGTTTGTTCTTCTATAGTTAAAATAACTATGCTGAATATGCACTTACGTATAGTTCTTGGGCATTCAAACCCAGGGTCAACCACAGTGCAGGATTAAGCACTTGTCTTTTAAAGGTGATAAGACATTAAAATGAGGTATCATCTTTGATCTTCATCACTGATTAATGCACATGGTTTACAAGTATAGTTTTTTAAAAACTCAAATTGAGGTTATGGCTGACTTCATTCCAACCCATACTAGATTCATGCAGATTCATGGTTACAATGAGCAAAATACCCTTGAGATCAGATGACTTTTTGACCTGGTATTTTTCACCCCATGTTGCGGAAACACCACATTTCTGGTTTAAATGAAAAGATTTCAACTGGTTTTTATCATCATAGCAGCTTTTAGCAATGATGACACCAAAGTCTATTTTTCAAGTTTCTATTATTCAAGTTTGTACAATGAAAATAACTACACTTTTCTGATTCCCAGTCAAATTAAACATCTAACTGGAGTGAGCGCTTTCAGGAAGAATGGAAAGATAACATTAAGGAGATGAAGAAATTAGCAATTGATGTACTGTAGTTCACACCTAGGGTTGTAATTATGATACATTTCTTCAATATGGACCGTTCTAAGCTTTTGATCTTGGTTACTGTGTTTGATATTTGCTTGAAACTCTTAAAAATACAAATCTTTATGATTTTAAAGATTTCGGCATAAACTGTTTCTGGCAAAGGCAGATCTTTGTGGTTTCCATGTGGGACTTTCCACAATAACAGAAGGTGAGTCATAAGTTGCTGAAAACAAGCATCAGTATGAATCAGGCAGCCCCAGAGGCCAAGATGAGCCACAGCAGTAGAGTTGTACAATCACTATGATCTCCACAGATCAGCTCTACTTTTCTTCTGCATACAGTAAGTAGGCAAGCTGCAGTAGTGATTATTCCCTTATTCTGATGATCTTTATGTAATGGATTCAAGGTCACGTGCAAAAAACAAACAAAACAAAAAAAATTAAAGTGCATTCTCTTAAGTTAAGGGTTACCTCCTACTCAAATGCCATGCAAGCCCTGTGAGCACCTGTTTAATTTTCCCCTAATTACATTCTACATGGCGCTAATTCTCCTTTGCTAGCGCACAGACAAATTAGAAAAGGATGAAAAAGATGAACAAGTATTAATAGTTTATTTCATTTCGACTGGATTGACAGAAATGTGGTGTTTGCTTGGCTTTCTGGTTTATAGTGAAGAACAACTGTTACATAATGTGTGAGAAAAATGTGTCAGTATTACATTGTTGTTTCCAAGTGATGAGTAACCATATATAAAATAAAATAAAAAAAACCAAGGACATAGTGCAAGCCTTCCATGGCAACACGGTCCTCCTGAAAAAGATTGCAAATCTGCTTCTGCTCAAAGAATCCTGTTCTCATTTTACTGAGAGATAAAACACAGAAATCTCTCTCTCCGTCTCTCTCTCTCTCTCTCTCCCCTCCATGCACCTTTCATTTTAAATTTAGATTAAGCCCATGAATATGAATCTTTGGGTAATCTTTGAGTAAACCTAATCTTCAAGAGCAAACAACACAGTTATGTTTAGATAAAAAAAAAAGGATCCCAATCCTAAAAATCCTAAGTCTGAACTTTTGACGTGAATCTAATGATCATAAGAACATCACTGAAAAATATGAGGACTGCATGTCATTTATTATACAGGGAAGAATGACCTTGTGTGAAGAAAAAGTACAGTTTCCACCGTTAAATAGTGCAATAGCGTATAACATTTTATATCGTAATATATGAAATAATAAATACACTGTATAAAATTGAAATGTAATGCAAATGTTTTTGTAATGCACCACCTGCATTTATCTAAGCAGTGA
Organism: Clarias batrachus; assembly: GCA_003987875.1. Lineage (NCBI taxonomy): Eukaryota > Metazoa > Chordata > Actinopteri > Siluriformes > Clariidae > Clarias > Clarias batrachus. The sequence continues at coordinate 756,805 of QMIH01000098.1, forward strand.
TTAATATGGTTCAGCTGGCAACAGGTGTCTTAAACAGAGGTGATCCGGTGAGTAGCTGCTCATTTCTTAACTACATAACCATGTCAGAAGAGGTTATGACAAATATGTTATTTTGTTCCCGAAGGGTCAAATCATTGTCTTGCATCATGAAAAGAAGAAAATAAGGTGATTGCTGAAACTAACAAAACGGGTAGAGAAAAAAATCATATTATTAAAACCACCATCTTTGAGGAAGAAATGTGGTCGAAAAACTATCCTGAATGAACGTGAACAATTTAAATCACTTAAATGCTTAGTGAAATCAAATCACAAAAAAACAGCTATGTGTAATAGCGAAAGTACAGTAACTCAAGGGATTGGGACTAAACAATCTGGGATCTGGGATTGCTTCAGGCTTTAGTCAGGGGTCCAACTCATCAGATCTTGGAGAGACAGTAATGCGGCTCTAGACTGCAATAAATGTTGTGACATTGCATAATGCCTTGATTGTAATCAAAGCATAAGGTGGTCCAACAAAATGTTACATTTTGTCACTTTTTTTTTCGTCCAAGCAGTATACATTGTACAATATCTTATTTAAAAAATATACACATTTCATGTATGGTTTCCATACAAAGCACTTTCCCATAGCATGATTTATATTTATAAATATAACTGCCTGGCCAGGTCGTAGTCATCCTGGAAGAGACTATTCATATCAGGGTAGAAAGTTTCACCACTGGATAAAGGGGATCATTCAGAAGAACTTTGCTATTGATTTGCTGTGAAGCTTTGCTCTAAGTGGATCCAAAGCTGCAAATAAAACAAACAAATGCACTTCATGGCATAACAGAGCCACCATGTGTTCCCTTTTTTTCTCATCTGTTTGAACGAAAATAATAATAATGATAATAATATTAAAAGCCCAGAATAATTGCCAAAGTAATTGCTGCMACAGGACTGGCTAATAATTTATTAATATTGAGAAATGGAAATATTGTTAGCGGGGTCTCTATTAGTGGTATGGATTTTGTGAATGCATGATTGTTTCTCGTAATAGTTGGCTGACACACAGTCTGTGGGCTGTTATAAAGATTCCTGATTAAAATATTAATGGTAGTTCCATTCTGTTTTTTTTTTTTTTTTTGGAAACAGCACTAATTATTTCTTATAACCAACAAAAATGACACTGGCACCTACAAGTTATGTCTTGCACCTTCCTCCGACAACTCCTTTGCTACAACACCCCGCCTCACCCCCCAACACCCCCCCCACACACACACACACAAACACACACACACACTCACACGCATTGCTTAATTATTCTCTGTCTATGCCATAATGTCAACCTCCACAACAAAAAGAAAATGTGAAAACTGTTGTAAGGTGTGAACCCACATTGTTGAAATATTTATATTCATATATTGTTGCCAGTATATTGCTTTGTCTTCTGAAAAACATACTGCAAGTATGTAAAATGCAAGTAAGTGAGTTGCAGCTACAACATTTCCATAAATATATGCTAAAATTATAGATGGTGGGGTGCAGTCATGCAAATACTGTACACAGATGTTGCCTAATGACCTGTAACCAAAGCTAAACATTATCTTTATATTTATTATTTAGGTGGACGCAGTTTGTGATTTTATGGCAATATATTTACRTCATGTTTTATAGTATTTTGTGTTTTTTTATTATAGAAATAACTATAATTTCAAAGTAGGGTATGTATAATATTGTTATCACACTCACATGATTTTATGCTATATTTTGGCAGATGTGTGCATAATGAACCTAAAGCCATTAATAGTTTAGAAGGGCCCTAGGGAATTCAGTTATCTGAAAAATCCAGTTGCAAGTGGAGGCCCCTGTCCAATATACTATATCAGTTATGTGGTATCGAATTTCACATAGTTTTTTTTTTTTGTTTTTTTTTTAATCCGCGCGTATGGTTTGGGTGGGTTCGAGGCATAGCACCATGTAATCCTTTTAATGCAGGTATTAGTGTGGGAAAAAGTGATGGACTCTCAAATGAGACGCCTGGTGATTCCAGAATAAACCAGGAATGACCTGWAGATGCTTAATGCACATCAGGTACATACAAAACATTTAGAGATTTCAGAACGCATTGTTGTATTTCGGCCCACGCAATTTATTACAGTCACCGCTCATTGAGCACAATTTAATCCAGCCAGTAAATTGATTTAAAGGTCTTAGATATTCAAATGAGCGCAGAATAACATGACTGTAATGATTGCCTTTCACATTTAGATCACCTCCACGTTTTACCTCATCTTCTTGTATAAAACCAGTTGAAACTTATAGACATTGCAAGTCTTGACTTTTCAAAATATTGAAAAACCAAAGGTTACTGCACTTTTGGTCTTGTTGCCAGCACACAGCATAATCCCCCAGTCTTGACTCAACCCTGGAACTTGATTCCATTAAACTGATTTGAAACTCACAGATACAAATGAGTGCACTACAGTGTGACGGGATTGATTGACTTTCACTTCAACATCACCACCAATTTTCACTATTTTCACAACTTTACAGTTTATAGTTTTTACAAATTCGGTCCAAACTTTTAGACATTAATGTACAAAGTCCTGCAATTAGAAATTAGAACATATAAAAGTGACTTGACTTGACTTAGGATGTATACACCTTATACTGTACTGTGCTTGCTGTGTACAGGTTAGATTTGTTACTATACTGCCTACACATTAATTCTCATCATCATTCTCGTCCACTTCATTATAGTGATTTAAAGGTGTACCTTTATTCCACATTTTTGTGTATATGCATATGTCTATATATTTAATATTATATTTATATTTAATAATTATTGCTATTCAAGTTTTAATGATGACTTTAAGTATTATATAAAAAAATAAATAAAAAAAATTTTAATATAACTTTTTCATATTTCCACAGTGGAGGCACCGTTATTTATTTATTTTTATTTTTTTTGGGGGGGGTCCCGATTTTCTCCCTAATTTAGTCGTTTCCATAACGCACATGGAGGACAGCGCTATCTGCTCCTTCTACTTACGTGAGCTCATAGACGCCCCTGATTAATGTGGGAGCACTAAGTACCTCTCATCTCGCCCCTCTGAGAGAGCTCGGCCAATCAGCTCTCTCTAGACCTCCAGCTGCGAGAGGTTACAGTATCAACCGGGAATCGAACTCAGATTAGGTAGCGAGACCACAAGTGAGGTAGATTTTAGGTAGTTGGTAGAACACACAGTAGGTAGACCGATAAATCATCCTTAACAGATAGGGACCCTGGAAAACTCTTACTGGCATCATAAGCATTTCGTGGCTCACATAATCGGCTGAATCTTTAGGAGCCTTTGGATCCTAAATGCAGAATATTTAGGAACGAAAATGTAGCGCTTCTCATAACGCAATCAGGCAAGCTCAGATTTGAACTTAGTTTATTTTACAGTAACAGCATTATATGTTAATGATGACTGAATACTGACTGAGACCAGTTGGGATGACTGTCCCCGAAAACTCTTGCTCCTTGACTCATTCTCTGTATCGGTGGTATCTGGTGTAAAGGTTGCAGGGTTTGAATGGTCAAGCAGTGAGAAAAAAAGGAGATTTTCCTTTTTGGCCATTTGCAATTCACATCAGCAACTGCTTGCTGGCATGTGCATCCAAGTACATTCATAGTGAATGGAGCATGAAAGTACTGGAGCACAGCATGAGTGCATTCAATCCTGAGAACGCTTGCAAAATGTTCACAAAAGTATGACAGTTAAACGGTCTGATGAATTGTCTAATGTTTGCTTTCATTATTGAAAGCAGCCCTGTTGTACTATCAAACATGTTCCGGCTCAACGAGTCTATAACACAATTAAAGATCGATGCATTTTTAGGTGGGGGATGGTCACTGGCACAGACAAAATAATAAGCGTTAGGTGCATCGCCAACCATCTCGGTCGCTATCTGGAGCTGAATACAGAGAGTGCCCTAGTTCCCACATCGTGAGGATGCATTAGTATTCCGTCTTAGGTCCTGAATCCTAACTGCACACTGAATACATGGGTTAAGTAAGATTTCAACTGAATATTGACAAACTCGATTATTGAGAGCAGTATGTAGGCAGTATTTAATAAAGCGATATGAATTTAAAAAACGGTCCATTTAATAGCCTATTAAACTAAACATGACAGAGTACATACAGTACAGTGCTGTATCGATGGGGCAAGTCTTGCACCACAAAGAACTTAAGAGTGTGTCTACCTTAGTTAAATATGAGGGTGAAACATTGCTATGATGTTTTGTTTCCTTTTTTTTTTTCTCATGACAATAGCTCTGACATCCAGCAATGTAAACTTTCAGCAAATTACCTCAGGCAGGAAGCCATCTTTATTCCTTTTTCCTCCACGGTCTTTCATTTGAACCTAATTTTAGTTTCAATGCTGCCGATCATTAGCTGGACCTCAGAATCGGGGGCCCCGGAGTCTAGTATGCAAATTTGGATCGGGCGAGCTGTTTGTAGAGAGAAATCCTTCTGTTTGCTTTCATGTGCAAACGGCAGCTTGTTAGCGAGGAGCTTTTCACGACTCGACGAGCCAAGCCAGGCGGGCTGGCGGGAAACAGAAGAGGTGTCTGCTGGGCCATGTGTGGAAGCACAGAGCTTGCAGGAAAATCCCAGAGCATCTTTTAATGTGAGGAATAAAGCATGTCTTTGTTGCCCCCCTATTTGCGAAGATGCCTCGTAAATTAATTTCCTCCCACTGAGTCCTATGTGTCTTATTAAAGACAGACTGGTGTCAGTGTCTTTGTTATTTTTGTTCCACTGTCCCTTAAGGTGGTCGTGAGAAAATGATATTTGTGGAGAAAAAAACAGGTCATGCTTAATTAGGCTATACCGCTTTATCCTGTATTCAGGGTCACGTGGGGGGCCTGGAGCCTATCCATCACAGGGCACACACATACACTCATTCACACACTACGGGAAATTTAGGAACATCAATTAGCCTCATCTGCATGTCTTTGGACTGTGGGAGGAAACTGGAGTACGCGGAGGAAACCCACCAAGCACGGGGAGAACATGCAAGCTCCATGCACACAGAGACAGGAATCGAACCCGGAACCTGACGTTGCAAGGCGGTAGTGCTAACCACTACACCACTGTGCCGCCCCTCTTCCAACATTATTCATTTATTTTCATATGCCTATATAAATTTCACTTTTGTTCCACTTAAGGTTATGGTGAGTTGTAGATTTTCCCAAACTTCCCCAGAAGCATTGTCTTTAAAGAGATACAGAAGTGACAGGGTAGATCATGGACCGTGAATTCTAATTAGCTTCCAGAGCTCTAAACACAAGCTGAGTCCAAATGTTATTATTAAGCGATGACCTTAAAATGAGACAGAGTTTTGCAAGGGTTTATGGGTACTGGGGAATATGGCGCTTTAAATTGCATTGTGGTTAATTAGCTGGATCTCCAGGCTTTAATAAATCCAACTTTTTACACCATTTTCGTCTTTGTACAGTACAGCAATGTTATTAACCTGCCTTGCTGCAGGAAAAACTGAGTCAGTTTCATTAACTTAGTCTATTACTAGATGTTGAATTATGTTTTTCGGATGTTTGAAACTGTTAAAGAATCGCAGAAGAAAGTCTAAGAAGAAGCTCGGAGGTTTATTTACAGCATCGGGTTTCTGGATAATTACAAAAGCCCCCAGCAGCGAGTCACAATATGAGACTTCGCTCTGCTCCCTGGTTCTCTGCATGTAAAGGCCTCGTTTCCTGCAGGATCTGCATGACTCCTCCACTACGTCACTTAAAAGGTCCAGACACAGTGCCAACTGGGATAGTATATGTTTAAAAAAAAAAGTATGACTTTTGCTGCTAATTTTCTGGCCTTTACAGACAATCCACATGAGGCCATATCAAAACCCACTGCACAGAAATGAGTCCGAGAATCAAGAGAATTGTATCAGGATAGGAATTAGTAATAGCACAAAGGCTTGCTATGTATGAATGAGTTCAAAAGATGCACGGTCACAGAAGGCAATGCTAAATGCTATACATTTTAGCGGTGCACACACAAACACACATACACTGTATCCACCAAATAGCTATAACATTAAAACAATTGACATTTAAATGATCTACTGTAGGATTTGGGTTTGCCACTAAGGCATGGCTCCACAGGGCCTCTGGAGATGTGCTGGGATGTCTGCCACAGGGTTACAGGGTGGGACGGATCTGTTCAGGGTATCCAATAGATGCTCGAAGCAATTGAGATCTGGGGATTTTGGAGGCTGGGTCAGTGGCGAGCTATGGTGCACTGGGAATTCTGGTGCCTTTCTAGAATTCCCAGTCAATTCCAGGTCAGCTTCGGGTGGCTCTGATCTGTCTCCAGCTGTACTGGTGTGAAATGAATAATCAATATTATTTAATTAACCTGGCAGTTGTGTTAATATTGAAGATGCATTAGGCATTGTATGATTGATTATGATCTTTACTCCGATCAGATCATGAACCATCATACAATCCCTAATGCCTTTTCGATACTGCTAGTCTATTGTCGTGTATGTCAGATTATTTATAGCAAGGCAGGTTCTTTTATAGCAGTCATAAGAAAACTACACAGAAGGATATGAAGAATTATGGGTGGAATTGATTTAGTTCCAACCCGGAGTGTAGATTCATGCAGTCTACAAATTCATCAGTTCCAGTCATGGCAGGCGATTACTCAAAGTGAGAATACAAATACTCGAGATGTGATATTAATTTGAGCAGACATATTTCAGACACATCAGCAGCAGTGACTGCAGAAGGTGCGAGTTCAAGGTGCAATGAAGGTCAAGCTATCCACAGACTGTATACGGTACATTAAGTGGAAATGAAATCTTTCACGCGAGGACAATATAATCATAATATGATTAACCATGTACCAGCATGTATAAGCATTAGTGAAGACAAAGAGAAATCATTTAGACAAAAGACATTATAGCCTCAGACTATCAGTGCAGCTTCCACATCAATGTAAGGATTATTATCAGATCTCCATATTATGACAGGGGTCAGTCCAGGTGTTCATTCTCTGATCATGCCACAGATCTTACATCCTCCAACACACACACACACACACACACGTGCACACGCACACACAGATCATAAAAATATATACTAGGTAAATGCAAACAATTACATGTCAAACATCAACTGCATGTCGAAATCTCACAGATGATAGAATTGTTCATACTAGTTCGGTGGTTGTATTTGATCTAAGTGTATGTTTGCGTATGTGTATGGAGATGTCTGTGGTATGATGGGATAATTGCATCCTGCGCTGTGTGTCATCTTTTGATGTGAATGCGTTGCCGTGTTATTTGAATTTACAGGAGCTAATGAAGCTTTTCTGAAAGCACAGACCCCAGTGAAAAACAGCGGATGACGACTCAGATAAGAGTGCAGTGTGTGTGTGTGTGTGTGTGTGTGTGTGTGTGTGTGTGTGTGTGTGTGTGTGTGTGTGTGTGTGTGTGTGTGTGTGTGTGTGTGTTTTGTGTGTTTTTTCCCCAATCAGCCAACACATGATGCGATGAGAGATCTCTCTATCCCTTTTTGAGAGACCATGCGAACTGATATGCATTTTGGCACTGAGAAAGTGTGATTTTTTTTTTTTTTTACTTTTTCCACTTTCAGAATACATTAGCACTGACTCAGGCATTGAAAAGATCTGTAACAGCACCAATGTGCAAATATGTTCATCAATGCAGTGGATGTGTGTTTTATCCTGTGTTTTAACAGTCTGGTGCAGGACTGATATCAATATGACCTAAAATCACTCATAAGGTTATTATTATTATTATTATTATTATTATTATTATTGGTTGTTCCTGATCAGATATTAAAATGCACCCTAAAATAGCTTGACTACATGAATAAATGCACAAATAAAGCAAACGCAAATAGGTGTTAAGTTAGTACAAAGTGTTACATCCATGAACATACTGTATTTTGGCATCATGTATGCTCTCTCTCGCTCTCTCTCTCTCTCTCTCTCTCTCTCTCTGTCCTTCACACTTTGTCCTACCCATTTCAGTTATCCCAGAGGAGAACCAGTTTCAACAAAGGGATCTTTAGCTTGGGAATGACATCAATAATATAAACCCATGGGGGGCAGTTTTAAGCCCATCACATCTGCTCCAGTTAGCAGTAGACACCCTTTTTAATATCCTAGCTTTATGCCACTTCCCCGCCATAATGTATATTATACTTGGCTTTGTAGACAATCTGTGTGAAGTAATTATTGCAGTACAGTATATGTGGTGGTCCGAGTGAAACCTTTCCATAATGAAATCTTAAATATTTAATATTGTATAGAATACATTTTGCATATTTCATTTTGTTACAACATTTAACTAACGATCAACTATTTACATAATGTAACAGTACCTGTATCAGTACAGTATCATCACAAAGTTTAAGACATATTTAGGCAGAGTGAGCATATTTCTATTTTATTTATTGGTTGGTTATACAAACTCTTTAACCAGGTGCAGAGTGCGATGTGATAAGTGCTTTAAGGTAGACGGGTGCCGGTTCATTTTGGTTTCTTCAGGCAAGCTACAGAAATGGAGTGATGTGGGAGGAATTGGGAAGTTTGAAAACAAGTCATGCACAGGAGAAAGTTGCAGTAGTCCAGTCTCGAAGGGACTTAACAAACACCCGATGGGCCCCAGTTGGGCAGTGGTGGCTTGGTGGTTAAGCTTTTTGGTTACTGGTTAGAAGGTCAGGGGTTGAAGCCCCAGCACTTCTAGGTGATATTAATTGGTGGGTATTAATTGGTGGGTCCCCTAACACTTGATCCTAAACCCTCTCTGCTGCAGATAAGAAACTGCAATATTCATAGAAAATGGTTTCACTTTGTCTTCCTGTACTTGTGACAAAGTTTCTGCTAAATTTTGGGGTATGTATAAAGGACAAATCCCACTGATGTTGTAAATTAAATTTGTCCATGGAAACTACTAACCCGAGATAGTAATCATATTCATCCATACTGTATAGGAACCTCTGTAGACCTACCAGAGGCCAATGGTGACTATTGTATTTATTCCCATTTTGAATGAAAGTAATAGGACCTCTGGCCAACATTCACACACTTATTCACACACTCCAGGCAATTTGGGAACACCAATTAGCCTGATCTGCAAGTTTTTGGAAGGAAACTAGAGAACCCAGAGGAATTGGACCTAGGACTTGGAGGTGCAAGGCAACAGTGCTAACCACTAAACCACCGTGCTGCCAATGATAGCCATATCCAAATTGTACCACTCGAAAATCTGTATCTACATTTTTAATGATGTAGATATGTCCTTTAATAATGTATACTGTACATCCACACCTTGCCTTTATAACTTCATCTAACCTCTTCACCTACCTGCCAGAGTGCTTGGCCAATCATTACTCATTCTTGTTGATACAGTATGATACACAATAAGCGTCCGTTTCTGTTACAGGATACATCCATGATTCATGTATTGTAACTTCTTGGAATCTTTTTTTTTCCTGTAGATAAATAAAAAATAATAATAACAGTACATGCATGTTTTTCTTAATTCCACCCATAAAAACCATAAGGACACTTTCACACTCATGAGTATGCCAACCACTATTAAATCATATTAAAAACTTTAACTCAACAGTCTTTCCCACACACATTAATCATGGAAATAACAGTAATCCAAAGATTTCCTCGACATTACCTCATCATGGCGATTACCATATTACTGTATGAGAGCAGTTGCATGAAGCAACGAGAGGAAAGAACTTGCACACGTTCCCTGTACCTGTATGTCAGGAGACCTCACATGCATAACCAACCAAATTAAAGCTCTAAAGAACACTGATAACATGGTTAAAGGGTGTGCGTAACAATTCCAGTTTTTTCCAAATTGGCATACCAAGCAGATTAATTAGAGGACCTTCTGACAGCCTACATCCTCTTATTAGGAACCAGAAAGACACAGCCTGTCTAAAGCGCCTTGGTTCAGGAAACAGTGGATCTTACCATTTAATCCACTTCAGTGCAGTTTAATTCAAGTTTAACAGTAAACATTGTCACAGAAATCTGGGCCTACACCCCTAATGAGAGAGACAAGAAGTGACAATTCCAAGAAAGCCCTCCCTAAAATGAGGTGATGAAGAAAACAAAGGAAACAGACTCATAAGATAGCTTTATATTGTATCTTAGTCCTACAATCCATTGTCAACCAGTCCTCGGGTGACAATGGATTATAGGCCTAAGATACAATATAAAGCTTATGGTAAATTACAGTATCAGAGCTATCATGTATTGCCGTGATATGCTCAGGTTTTTAGACTTGAGGTGGTGGTGGGGAGGTGTTACTCAATGGATATCTGATTTGTTTTTGGCGTAAAATGCACAGCCAGAATATCAGGATACACTATTGGATGGATAGCATTTAGCTTTTAGCTCGAGCTCTTTGACCAAATGCTGAAGAAACACTAGAGAGTTTGAAAGTTGACAAGTTAATATGTGTGACATACGGTTTAGTGATTCTGCGAGAATGACAGATATATTTTAGGATTATATACATTATAATTATTATATTAGGATTATATTTATAGATGTCTTTATAGACATGTCATAGTTGAGGTCATGTGGCAATTATTGTTGGAAATCCTGTTTCAAGTTTTGTTTCCAAACTAAAAGAAGATGGCATAAAACAACTTGGGGTAAGACATACAGTATCATTCATTCATTTACTCATCTTCAATACCGCTTATCCTGTACAGACTCAGGGCATGAGTTCGGGTACACACTGGACAGGGTGACACGACTACGGACAATTTGGGAACACTGCATGTCTTTGGAAGGAAACCGGGGAACATGCAAACTCCATGCACACAGAGCCGAGATGGGAATTGATGAGGATTGAATGGGGAACGCTGTCCTTAGGCATTTTGAGACTTTTTTGTATAAAGATCTTAGTATAAGTCACATCAAGTCAAATAAGCAGAAAAAAAAACATGCTGTTTCAACCCTTAATGGGCGCAGTGGAAAGAAGCACGACTACATACAGTAGAAAGATTTCAGTAACAAATGATGTAACAAATCCATCCCGATTAAATAAACTACATTTTATATGTACTGTATATGGCACTTTAGATGGCACATTCATAAGCAAGCTAGAAATTACAATGCTGAGCAGGAAAAAACAACATAAGAAAGAAACCTTATGGTGAGAAGAAACAGATGTAAAATTAGAACACATCCTCTTCTGTGACACTGGATCATGCAACAATAATTTATTTTCAAACTGTAAAAGGTGAAACAGTATTATATGCGTTTTTGACGGGTGTCCTGTATGTGTAGGTTGTAAATAATTGTGGATGAGCACAGGAGAGCTTTTTTGATTACAGGTACTGTACAGTATAACAGCAGCAGTTCTTAGATGCAACATTGTCAAGACTGAGATCCACAGTACTGAGACATGATTCTTTCACTGAGACAAGATGCTATTATTAACATTCATTAAGTTGTCAGAAATAACCAGAATAAACACATTCAACGAATCCAGGAGCTGTTTTCGTCATTTTTAGAGCGTGAGCTTGCCTGCAATACTAACGGCACATCAGAAGCCCGCTTCCATCTGACCCTGCGCCACCCCTGCTGAAGCTACATATGTTTCATGAGTTGTCTTTTATGCAAAACAGGATGAGATGTGTAGCTCTGCTTCAGCTGGAGCTGGAGCTAATTTTGAGGCTGGAAACTGCAACATGCGAAAAATAAATGGCACGACTATACAAGTATGTGCAGTTTATATAACTTTTATATGACAAATTTACAACCAAGATATAAACCGCACATAAAAACTGCACATATAATTCACCAAAAACTAACTGTAGGAATTCACAAAGATGAGTGGCTGATTCAGTATTGTTTGCAAATATTGCAAAAATCTTTTCAGTACACCACTCATATAACACAGGTTTCCTGTCTGTGCTCATGCCCTTGACTTGGGAGTCAGACAATAAGGTAAAGATCTTTGTACAACAAATACTGCAGCTTTGCAGCATGCTCAACATTTTCTGCTCAGCTCACTGAAATGATCTGGGAAACAGCAGGGCTCAGGTGTGCCGTGGTACGTATTGCTCATCTAGCTCATCCAAAGCACCACCATCCCAGTGCAGATGCACGCTACATCACACCTTAACCTACTCTACACCACCATGGTCAGATGGCATATTGGTTCTGGAAATGATTCTGTTATGTCATTAGGAACCGATGAAAGAAAATGTGCACATATTCAACCACATGTGCAATCAAATGAATGCTGACAAATTGACAACAGAATGAATGTATAAGGACAACAATACATCTGTAATTAGACGTCTCTCTCTCTCTCTCTCTCTCTCTCTCTCTCTCTTTGCATGGATACCTGGAGCTCCAGTGGGACTTTTCAAAGCTAGTGCTCATAATGGGCAAAGGCCTGCACATCAAGTTGGTTTGATTAAGCTGAAATCAGTAGAGACCAGATGTCAACCTGCCACCTGTCTCACTACAGGAGATATTTAACCTACCGAGCTAACAGAAATTATTGTCTATGGCTAGACAGTTATTATTACTGATTCGTCTACATTATCGGCCGTACCTGATTGAACATAATACAGAAGATACCAAATTGCATCAAAGGATGTTAGACAGGCTTTAATTAGTCTTTTTCTCACTTTCTCATATAAACTTTTTTTGTGTGTGTTTTACAATTTTACAACATAATCTATAAATGTTAGCAAATTAAGATGCATTATGAGAGCAAACTGTGTATTTGCAAGGCCATTACTTACACCTCACCAGCCTGATACTTGATCATAGGAAACACTGCCATCTAGTGTACAACTCACAAACTTACTTCTGGGGGATCTCATTTGTAAAATTTAATTCCCCAAGAGATTTCTTAGGTAAAAAAATCTTTTTACTTTTAATTATGTTTGTATTCCACATAATGTACAAAATGAAAATGAAAGTCATTAGAGCAATAATAATGAAATTTCCCATGTGTCTTAATGTGTCTGTTTTTTCATAGAACAACACAGACAGATAGATAGATAGAGTGGATTCCTACCTCACATCTAAAGTTTACCCCCACTCAAACTACTATAAAGCAGAATTTAGTAGTAGTAGTGATTATCATCATAATAATAACAAATAGTAGGGGATATTGGTTATCACGGTGGCCTAGCACCTCCAGGGTCAAGGGGTCAATTCCTCAGGTTTGTATGTGTGAAGTTTGCGTGTTTTCCTAGTGCTTGGTGGGTTTCCTCCAGGTACTCCAGTTTCCTCCCACAGTCCAAAGACATGTAGGTCAGGCTAGTTGGCATTTCCAAATTGCCCATAGTGTGTGAATAAGTGAGTGTATGTGTTTGTGTGTCTGTGCCCTGCGATGGATTGGCACCCTGTCCAGGGTGTACCCTGCCATGTGCCCTAAGTCTCCTGGGATATGCTCCAGTTCACCGTGACCCTGAATTCAGGATTAGTGAGTGCGATGGATTGCCACTCGGTCCAGGGTGTACCCTCCCTTATGGCTGAAGTTTTCTGGGAAGTTTTTTCAGGCTCCCGGATAAGCAGTATATAAGATAAGTGAATGAATAAACAATAAGTCAGAGGGCTAGTGACAACAAAGATACTGGAAAAAACTGGAATTCATTTTAAGTCGTGTATGTCGCCCCCTGTCGTTTTTATAATGTATTGCAGGAATAGTTTTGCTCTACGTAGCGGCAGGGACCAGACGCCGTGCGCATTTTAGCTTAAACGAAACAAACTGTCCATTTTGTTTAGAATAACGTCCATATTGTTTTGCTAAAACCAAATTGCTAAACCTCAAATTTAGTGAGGAAACTTCGTTTAAATAAGCGGGTCATGACTTTTATTTTGACAAACAACCAGGGCCATGTGGCTGTGTGTTTCTGGCTTCAGCTCCTCCTGACTCATTACTGTAAACACATTGACAGTAGTGTGATCAGGACATGGACAGGATGGCCTCCTCGTCCTGTGAGAAACCTGCAGGCATTAAAAAGAAAAACGAAAAGAAAATCGCATCAAAGGAGGAGTATAGACTGCTGTCTAATATAATGGGAATGATGAATAACTTGAGAAAGCAGGTAGGATGAAATGTCCAGAGTTGGAGTTTTATTTTGTAATTCAGATTGTAGTCTGATTTGATCCAGTGACTTGGTGCATTGCTGTAGTAAAGGAGCAAAAACAGGGTTTAATAAATCAGAGCTGAAACAGAACTGTTATCTATCTATCTATCTATCTATCTATCTATCTATCTATCTATCTATCTATCTATCTATCTATCTACTGTATGTGCAGATAGCTATACATTTCCTTCTTCCATTAAATAATAATTTAATCTACTATCAGGAATAAACTTCTGTACTTTCTAATTATGGTCTCTATCAATCTTTAAATCGYGTTCAAGTTACACCATGACTTTTGGTTATGCAGAATGACTACACTAGAGTAAAACCTCCCTTTATGTCTCTACCGCATATAATCCTCTGCGTTTCATGTCTGAAACGCTGGCCTCCCAAGAACTCCCAAACATGTGGAAATGGCTTGGAGCGAGGTCAGGACTGTATGGGGGACGTGGCAATAACTCCCAGCCGAGTTCCTGTAATGTGTGTAAAGTGGTGTTGGTGAACGACTGTGTGTACAGTTCCTACAGAAAGAGGCATCTCTTCTACAAGCTACCTGTTGATTTTCAAGGATCAGGCGTTCCACTAGCTGAATGTTCATAGGAACGACTGCAGAAATATTGATAGGACAGTAGAATATATAAATATAACAATATATAAGAGAAAATGTACAGTATGTTGCAAGTCATATTACAGTAGTATGGCGAAAGAGACATCCATACAGCTTTAAAGATGAGCCAGTTTAACTGAAACATCAAGCTGTCATCCTCGCTGTTCAGGGAATCTTGTGCGATGTCATACTGGTGGTACAGGGGAAACACATCCTCGCACACAGAGTGGTTCTGGCGGCCGCGAGTCACTTCTTCAACCTGATGTTTACCAGTAAGTCCTTGTGTATTTTGTACTGTAATGCCAATGCATTTATTATTAATGATGGAAATTCTCGCTGTGACATGCATAAATCCAGCAGGACAGTTTAACTGGTTTGGGTCATAAGCCAGAAATGAAATACATGAAATACGAGCGGTAATGTTTCAGTTTCTGCCACAGCCAACATGATGGAGTCGACAAACCATGAGGTGGAGCTCGGAGGTGCAGAGCCTGAGATCATCGAGCTGCTAGTGGAATTCGTCTACACCGCTCGGTAACAATAATATATTTAAAATCACACATATGGTGTAGTAGATGACTGTTTTATATAATCACTTTTTCTTTCTATTCGAGTGTGCCAGTTTGCTGAAAATGCAGAATACATTATTATGTACAATTGTGATATGTGCTAGAAGTTTCTCAACCTTTGGAACAGATTTTTTTTATTTCTATTGCGAAATAGACACTTTGGATTTAATAAGGGTATTCTTTTTTTCTTTTTCTTTTTTTTAAGCATCTCTGTCAACAGCAACAATGTCCAGTCTCTACTGAATGCTGCTAACCAGTACCAGGTAGAACCAGTCAAGAAAATGTGTGTGGATTTTCTGAAAGAGCAAGTGGACGCGACTAACTGCCTTGGTAAGAGGAAGTAAGCAGATACTTACTTAAGTAAACCATTTGGTTCTAGGGAAAATATGTAAAATTATTGCGATCCAAAATGTAATTTTTACTGTTGGATACTGTATTGTACCACTATAATGATCAAATATAAACATTACAAAATATATGTAAGGAATAAAAAATGTTTGGTATTTTTCTTTTTTTTTATACCTTTTTTTATCACACGAGAGGGAGTGCTGATATTCAGCACAACATGACCTGCGTTATTGCTTTTATACAACAGTTCCAAAAACACCATATATTATCAGCAGATTATTAACTGATTTGTTTGTTTATTTACCCAATTATTTTGCTCAACCAACACAACCACAACTGGCAGAGCTGGTGACTGAGAGTTAGTGTCATTAAAATTGGTGAAAGTAGAATAAACCATGGAGGTGGTGTAATTATTCTGATTTAGAATATCAGCTCTATTAACGTCTGAGTTCTAGAGTTAAATCCAAAATAGTGTTAAATTAAGAGTTGGTTTAGTGGTTAGCACTGTCGCCTTGCACCTCCAGGTCCCGGGTTTGATTCCTCAAATGTGTGCATGGAGTTTGCATGTTGGTGGGTTTCCTCCCACAGTCCAAAAACATGCAGATTAGGCTAATTGGCGTTTCAAAATTTCCTGTAGTGTGTGAATGTTGACTGGAGGTCCTACCAAGGTCGTACAAATGGGAATAAATACAATGGTCACTATTGGCTAGAAATGGTCATCACCTCCACAGTCCCCACAGAGTTTTCTAAATGGATAGATGGATGGATGGATGGATGGATGGAGTGCGCTATGTAGGGTGTACAATCCCTTGTCAAATTCACCAAATAGAGCAGGAAAAGCAAAGAAGCATTTTAAATGTCTTCAAATTAACCCTACAGGTATAAGTGCATTGGCTGAGTGCCTTCACTGTCCTGAGCTGAAGGCTGCCGCGGATGAGTTCATCCATCAGCACTTTACAGATGTGTACAAACTGGATGAGTTCCTGCAGCTGGACGTGAAGCAGGTCACACATCTGCTGCACCAGGACACGCTGACCGTCAAAGCCGAAGACCAGGTGATATAGGTTTTCCGCTATCCGCGACCCCTTGAGGGGGCAGATCCTTTATTACAGCTAGATGTAGATGTCTGTAGAATTGATATGTTTGTCCTCCTGCAGATCTATGATGCCGCAGTGCGGTGGTTGAAGTATGACGTGTTGAATCGGCAGAAGTACATAGTGGACATACTGAGCAAAGTTCGCTTCCCACTCGTGTCCAAAAACTTCCTGAGCAAGACCGTGCAGGCCGAGCCTCTCATCCAGGACAATCCGGAGTGCCTCAAAATGGTTATCTGTGAGCCGCTTTAACTGCACGGATTATTCAAACATTAAAAAATTATTATTAAATTGAAAGAATTAATTCATTTTTAATAGCAGCTGTTCTATTAGGGGAAATAATTTAAGTGTGTTAGAGGTGATTACCGATTCTTGGTTAAGTTTTTCAAGAGCATGATCAGCACAGCACATCCAAAAGTGGCTTTCCTGTTTTTGTGTGTGCACCTGCACGTGTGTGTGTGTGTGTGTGTGTGTGTGTGTGTCAGGTGGAATGCGTTACCATCTCCTGTCTCCTGAGGACAGAGAGGAACTGGGTGAGAGCAGTCGTCCACGGCGCAAGAAACATGATTTCCGCATCGCACTGTTCGGTGGCTCACAGCCACAGTCCTGCCGCTACTTTAACCCCAAGGTGCAAATCTGTTACTAATCTGTACAGTATAGACATAAAGAAAAGTGCTATACCTATCCCTAGTGCTATAGCTTACACAGGTAAAGAAGAACTTAATTGCAGAAGAAACGCAATTAAGATTAACTGGGTAAAAAAAAAAGGCAGTTCACAGAAGGGAAAGAGAAATAGGATGTCGAAAGACACCTTTGCGTATGATAGCGGTTACTTTCACTTCACTCTTTTTTTTATCTGGTGGATTGATTGAATGCACTAAGCTGAGACTTGTGAGCTAATCGAAACCAAGTGGATGGGCCTGCGGGCTCGTAAAACAAATTAAAGAGCTGCTCCCTTCGAATTCATTAGACTTGCTGATTCTTGCTGCTTGGCAAACATCTGTGAAACATCTGTTTGTTCTTTATGGCCGTTTCAGGACTACAGCTGGACCGATATTCGCTGCCCCTTCGAGAAACGGCGCGATGCAGCAGCCGTTTTCTGGGACAACGTCGTGTACATCCTCGGAGGATCACAGCTTTTCCCTATTAAAAGAATGGACTGTTATAATGTGGTGAAGGACAGCTGGTATTCCAAACTGGGGCCTCCGAACCCCAGAGACAGTCTGGCAGCCTGCGCATCCAAGGGCAAGATTTACACTTCGGGTGGCTCGGAAGTGGGTGAGTTCATAGAGGAAGTGAAAAACAAGACTGATGCTGATAAACTGTACTAAGGGTGTTCAAGTCAAACAGGGATATATATAGAGAGAAACTAGAGAGGCACATTTTCTGAAGAAACTGTGAGTGGTGCTTGCCATGTCATAGATATAGCTGATGTCATAGACATAGATAGTAAAGTCTATGGGACTTTTTGAGGCGGTTAATTGCCCCCGCCCACCCCTTAGAAAAGTCATAGCACCCCATTCCCGAACAAGCCGCACGATTTGACATCTCAGTCATGGGTCTACGACAAACGGTGCGGGACTAGTTACGCGCCAAACTTTTGTACGGAAGAAGAAAAAAAAGGGAATACTAAGCCTGTGAGATTATAATAGTAGTGCTTCGCTTTCACAAGCACCACTAATAAATGGAGTATTTACACTCAGAACTGTTCTGTTATTCTGTGCAATCAAAAGTCCCAGTTTGACTTGAACACTGTATAAGTAATTGAACATTATTGTAGGATAAATAATAGGCATAATCTGATTTTATTAATTTATACTTTATAGTGGTGCACTATATACAATAAGGTTTTTTACAATACATGGGAAACAAGGATATTTTTCGTTTAATAATATTAATAGTTTGTGCTTATTTGAAGAAATAGACACTTTTATCTGTGTTCTTTTATTACTAGTATTTCTGACTTTGACACTAAATTCATCATTTTACTTGATGTCTATAATCTGTTTTCTCTTTGCTTTGCTCACGTTCTCATAGCTAAAGATACTCAGATAGCACATAGCATATTATTAATCTATTAAATTAAAAACTGGTAAAGATTGTAAAGCCTGTCTAACATGTGGTGCGCATGTCATAGGGAGCTCTGCATTGAACCTGTTTGAGTGCTATGACACTCGGACAGAGACGTGGCAGAACAAACCCAGCATGCTCCAGCCCCGCTGCAGCCACGGCTCAGTGGAGGCTAACGGTCTGATCTACGTATGCGGAGGCAGCCTGGGGAATAACGTATCTGGCAGAGTCCTCAACAATTGTGAAGTGTATGACCCCAACACAGAGGAGTAAGGTCACCTCTCTCACACACTGACCTCATAGTGCAGATTCAAGGCCCTGAGGACTTCATGCACGAGTGTGTTATATTTCATTTGACATTTTAGAATGGTTCAGTTCTTTTTGCAAGAAATCACTGCATTGCATTGGTTGGCTTATTGTAATTATATGGCATGGGTTTGTTTTCATTAAATATTCTCTCTGTACTTCAATTACCAATTCAGCTCACCTTGTACATAATCCCAATTTGTTGTGATATAAATTTGTCTATAAATCTTTAAACCAGTCATGTCCAATCAAGAATGCCAGTTATTACAGAATGTCTTAGAAGCCTGAAATTTTTTCCAGCATAACTGTTAATAGGAGGTATGTTCAAGTCAAACCTGGACCTATTTATGAATGAAGGCATAAATTGGATTGACATTTACAGAATACATCAAGCACAGTACAGTGATGAGACAGTAAAACATTTGTCTGGTGCAAATGTTTTAAAGAAGCCTGTATGCTCTTTAATGCTTTAATGCAATCGATTAAATTATTGCCACATCCCCCTGTACAGTCCTGATCTTGCTCCAAGCCATTTCCACATGTTTGGGCCATTAAAGGAGTTCCTAGGAGGCCAGTGTTTCAAACTGACTCCGGCAAATGTGGCTCCAGCAAACTAAAAAAACATTCCTTCTCCTTGATGGTATCCAAGCACTAGTGAAACGCTGAGATAAGTGCATTAGAGTAGCAGGGGATTATAGCGAGAAACAAATATGTTTTGTTATTCTGCACAATCAAAAATCCTGGTTTGATTTGAACGCCCCTAGTGTAAATCTTGCAGCTTAAATTTTATAGAAGATGAATCATTAACATGAGTTTATAGACCCAGCTCTGTTGAATGCTTGAATCTAAAACAAGCTCTTGAAGTGCACTAATGATAACGATAACTGATGATTAACCTGTGTTCTCTCCTCTGAGATGGAGGGTGCTATGCGGTATGAGGGAGGCCAGAAAGAACCACGGTCTGGTGGTGGTCAACTCAAGGATCTACGCTGTGGGTGGACAGAATGGTCTCGGTATGTTTCCTCTACACAAACACTAGTGCCTAGTACACCACTCTCAGAAGAAAGAAAGAATCCATTATTTGTCACATGTACCTTGCACAGTGAAAAAATATATATACACATATATACACATATATCGTATATTTTCCAGCGGGGCTTGAATTCTCTTGACCATGGAGTTCACCAGAGCTTCACAGGTTGCCACTGGAATCCTCTTCCACTCCTCCATCACAACATCACAGAGGTGGTGGATATTTGACACCTTGTGCTCCTCCACCTTCCTTTTCAGGATGCCCCAGAGGTGTTCTATGGGGTTTAGGTCTGGAGACATGCTTGGCCAGTCCATCACCTTTACTCTCAGCCTCTTTAGCAAGCCAGTGGTCATCTTGGAGGTGTGTTTGGGGTCATTATCATGCTGGAACACTGCTCTGTGGCCCAGTTTCCGGAAGGAGGGGATCATGCTCTGCTCCAGTATGTCACAGTACATGTTAGAATTCATGTTTCYCTCAATRAACTGTAGCTCCYCAATGCCAGCAGCACTCATGCAGCCCCAGATCATGACACTCCCACCACCATGTTTGAGGCAAGACACACTTGTCTTTGCACTCCTCACCTGTTTGCCGCGACACACGCTTGACACCATCTGAACCAAATAGGTTTATCTTGGTCTCATCAGACCACAGGACATGGTTCCAGTAATCCTGGTCCTTAGTTTGCATGTCAGCAGCAAATTGTTTGCAAGCTTTCTTGTGCATCATCTTTAGAACAGGCTTCCTTCTAGGACAACAACCATGCAGAGCAATTTGATGCAGTGTGCGGCGTGCGGTCTGAGCACTGACAGGCTGACCTCCCATCCCTTCAATCTCTGTAGCAATGCTGGAAGCACTCATCCGTCTGTTTTTCAAAGCCAATCTTTGGATCTGACACCGAGAACGTGCACTCAGCTTCTTTTTGCCAACTATGGCGAGGCCTGTTCTGAGAAGAACCTGTCCTCTTAAAACGCTTGATGGACTTGGCCAATGTGCTGGAGCACAGTTACAGAGTGTTGGCTCTCTTCTTATAGCCTCGGCCATCTTGTAAATCATGTAAAGCAACAATTCATTTTTTTCAGGTCTTCTGAGAGTTGTTTGCCATGAGGTGCCATGTTGAACTTTCAGTGGCCAGGTTGAGAGAGTGGAAGAGCTTTTATACCAAATTCACTCACCTGCTATCTAGTGACACCTGAGACAGTGTAACACTAATGAGTCACATGACAAAGGGGAAGGAAAATGACTAATTGTGCTCAATTTGTACATTGTCACTTAGGGGTGTACTCACTTTTGTTGACAGCGGTTTGGCTTTTGTTGGCTGTATTTTTTTTTGATGTTGTTATTTTGAGGGGACAATAAATATACACTGCTATACAAACTTTACACTGACTACTTTTCATTGTGTCAAAGAGTCATTTATACAGTGTTGTCCTATGAAAAGATATAACTAAATATTTGCAGAGATATGAGGGGTGTACTCACTTTTGTGACATACTGTATATATACATATATGCGTCCCTGGATCAGATAGGTTTAAGGGCCTTGCTCAAAGGCTCAACAGTGGCAGCTTGGCAGTGCAGGGGCTTGATCCCACAACCTTCTGATCAGAAATCTTAAAGCCTTAAGCATTTGAGCCACCACTGCCCATTCTCTAAGTGATATATCCCTGTTTTATTTATTATTATTATTATTATTATTATTATTATTGACTACTAATACAAAAGCAGTGGTTTGTGTTGCATTGTGTGAACCATTATACCAATAATTCATATTGCAGGTGGTCTGGACTCAGTGGAGTATTATGATATAGGCAGTAACGAGTGGAAAATGGCATCGCCGATGCCGTGGAGAGGTGTGACAGTGAAGTGTGCAGCCGTGGGCTCCATCATCTACGTTCTGGCCGGGTTCCAGGGAGTGGGCCGTTTGGGCCATATCATGGAGTACCACACCGAGACAGACAAATGGTTGATGTCGAACAAAGAGCGTGCCTTCCCTGTCACCAGCTGCCTCATCTGTGTGGTAGACACCTGTGGAGCCAACGAAGAGGAAATGAGCTCTTTTCATGAGCCTTCACCATCCACATCCTCTGCCTCATCATCTTCCACATCTGCAGCTCCTCCAGCACATGGACAATGCTAATTTTGAATGTGAGCTACTAGATTCTTTTTGTATGTATATATTATGTACAGTTTGTGAGCTACAGACTCTAAAATACTTTTTATTGTTTCTGTATTTGGGAGGTTTTTTGTTGTTGTTTGTTTGTTTTTTAATAATCAATGGCTGAGAAAGTATTTGAACTGTAACTTTCTCATAAGACTTTTTTCATGATTATTTTTGTTATTTGTTCAATTTCAATTTTTCGTTTGTTGGTTTGTTTTTTAGTAGCAAAAATCACTTTTGCTTGTGTAAATGATGTACCGTATCCTGTAAAGATATCAGTCACACTACTTTTAATATGTTTTATACATTTATTTCTTATGTTTTATCACAAATGCCTGTTTTATACTTTCAATGTTAAGTGTATCTGTAAAAGATTGCAAATGTTTGATTTCCAAATGGAAATCAATCAATTTAAATAATAAAGAGAGAGAAAAAAGTAAAGGAAGTCAAATCACCACTGTTCACAAAAAATCACATTTTATACACATTACCGCTCAAAAGTTTGGGATCACTTTCTAAGTTCATGGTTGTTCCTCATTTTTGTTTATTTCTACATAACTGACTGTTTTTGTTACATAATTACCTAATTCCTTAGGTGTTATTTCGTAGTTTTGAAATTCCCAGTATTGTTGAAGAAAATAAATCATTGAACAAAAAAGAAAAATTGCAAGTGATCCCAAACTGTGGTATACTTACTATATAACAGTGGTACTGTATATACTAGAGGATATTCTGGTTCTACTTGCAGAAACAAAAGCAAAGTCATAGGAACATGTCCGTGACAGTTTTAATATTTAGTGTTGTCACACCAAATGTAACTTTTCAGAATTCCTTAAGACATTTGCACAGCATGATCATAGTCTTTTGTTTAAGCGATACAAAACAGACCCATTTATTATGAAGTCCATGGTCCAGTGTACATATAGTGTGCATAACTCACCACAAGATGGCGACAAAACGTTTTATTATGAATTTGAGCTCTCATATGAAACGTCATACATTTTTCAAAAATAACCTGTAACAGCAACTAAGAGATAATAACACTTTGCCGAGATTATTATAGTAAAACTAGGGTTTGTTGGGAAAATGAAATCGATTTCTAGGTTTTGTCCCACTCAGGACACTACTGTAGTACATGACAGGGAGGTGGAATTAATACGCCTTGTCTAATGAGAAAGAGAGAGAGCGGGATTCCGTTCTTACAGGAAGTGGTTGTCGGGACATGCTTCTGATTTGAGCAGTTGTGTGTGAGAGAGAGAGAGAGGCACACGGGAAATTGGCGGTGTGTGACGCAGGACTGTCACATTTTACCTGGAACAGGTTGGACTGTCACCTGAAAAGCTAATTCCGGGCGGAGGAGAATTGAAATGTTTGGTTAGTGACTGACTGACGGACCCTCGGCACACGGAAAAGCAACACTTTCATGATGCAGGTTCGTTTACGCTTGTTTGTTACGTTGTTGCGATGTGCTCGTTACAGAAAGAAAGAAATTGCTGGAAACGAGAATGCGCGCGCGTGTGTAGAAATTCATGTTCAATGTGCAGGCTTTGTAACACTTCCCACGCTGTAGTAGTTTTTTCTTCTTCTTCTTCTCCTAAACCTTAAAACCTAATCTACAAGTTCTAAGTAAATATGATTCGGTTCAAGTAAATGTAATGTTAGGTTTTGTTTTGTTTTAGTTTTTAGACCTGGACGGTGTGTGTCTTTAAATGTTTCCAATGCCAATGTAAAATATTTGTTTGTTTGTTTATTTGTTTTTCCACTCACTAAACTACGTTTTGTCTTTGTAATTTTAATGCGTCAGTCAGTGTGAGAAGGTCGCTGTACATTTCTGGCATTTTTTTTTTTTTTGCATACACACAGTTCTAGTCAGTAGTTTAGTTACTGAAACACAGCCCTTTCCAATCCTGCTGGAGAAACTGCTCACACAACCCCAGGTCCCTTTGCGACTCATTTCTTCCCATAACCACTTTTTTTTCTGAGCAGTGAATGCACTTTCTGTCCCAGCCTCAGACCTGCCCTGCCTTAAAACTGAAAGGTGGCCGCCTCCCAATCCACTAACTTCAACAGTCTCTCTTTCTCTCTTGGTGCTTGCATGTGTGTGTTTGTGTGTGCTTCTAGTTCTCCATGTCAATGGAAACCAGATGTCAGTTTGGGAGTTGGAGATAAAGAAATCCTGGGCTTTAGTGTGCACTTTGGCAAGCATGGGCCAGTGTGATAAGGTTCATATCCCATAAAGGATAAGGATTCACATGAAAAACCCTGGAAATGTGAAAACTGGGTGTAACCAGTAGCAGGGCGCCTTTTTTAAA
Organism: Clarias batrachus; assembly: GCA_003987875.1. Classification (NCBI taxonomy): domain Eukaryota; kingdom Metazoa; phylum Chordata; class Actinopteri; order Siluriformes; family Clariidae; genus Clarias; species Clarias batrachus. Next base: position 781,479 of record QMIH01000098.1, read on the forward strand.
ATATGACCAAACAATGTCTAAATAGCTCAAAGGTTATACTATCTGTTGTATATTGTGTATGTAAGTTAATCTACAAGTTCAGGTATATCATATTTGAGGTTTAAGTATCATCCTTCGATGAAGTAAAAATCTAACATGTCTAGGCAAAATTCCAGAATATCTCAAATTAAGATTCGAGACATGACCAGGAAGCCATTTTTGGTTCTCATTGCTTTTTTGCTTAACAGTCTGATATCTTTACACTCATTGATAAAACAACCTGGAAAGCATAATGTGTGCAACTTTCATAAATAATCATTTTAACAGTCTGTAATCATGATTCAGTGGTGCTATGAATGAACTGATAAGAAGGATGTAAGCTTACTTACTAAGGTAAATATTGTGTATGTTAAGAGATTGAATCAATGTATTATTTAGTACTTGGTGGATTTAACCGTTTATATGACAGCACTGTTAAATCTGCAAATTCAGTTGGTCAGAAGGTGTTGAAAGTGTCTTCAACTGGTATTGACTGTACAGTAGTTCAGCTATATTTAATTAAAGTAATGCACTTGTTCTAATTAGTCACATAAGAATTTGAAGACATGTCCATAACGTTCATAACGTTGTTATTAGGTGAGGGGAATCACCAGATATACAGTATATTTGATATATATTTAAATTGAGATTCTGTAAAGGTCACGATTTTATCAATATCCCTATGCAATATTTTTTTATATATAGTTTTGTTAGACTCTTTATGTATAATATTTCATATAAGAACTTAACCCTTAAAATTATTAAAACTTGTGTTTATTTTTAGCTGATACAAATTTTTGCAATAGAAAATGTTTAACAATTAACTTAAAATGTAATTCAGCAAAAAGCAAATTTTTTACTGGGCAGCATGTTTCTCTGCATTATGTCATCTTCCACAATTCTTATTTTTAAACAAACTTGCCCAATAATTCACTCCTACCACAACCCTGCCATTTTACCACCTCAAATGCCTCCAAATTAGCAAAACTCAGTTTGAAAATGAGTGCATTTTGAGCAATTGTGAACACGCCAGCATATGCCTTCTAACACATCACGCTCGAAATGTAATTTTCTTGCAGGATTTGGAGAAATGTTTCTTTTGATTATGTAATGCCATGTACAAACCATCAACAGAACTGTCTCTGAAGTTGCTACCACTAGCATGTTCGTTATTTTAGTATATATGGTTCTGTCAATTGTACAGAAGAGTATGACCTGAAAATAAAATTATTATCTAGGGTTGGATTCACATTGGCTGTCATTATAGGACAATGTAAGAGAAGAAAAAAGTACAGTTAGAGAATGGTGTATTTCTTTTGCGTTTTTGTTATGTAAATACAAATACTGTATATGCACAAATATTTTGTGATAAATGTTTCAGATTTTTACCTTACTTTTGAATTTTTAAAAACATTTTAATACCATAATTATTTTAGACAATGTTATTAACACCTAAAACTCTAACACTTCCTTAGTTTATAGTTTTAGCAATCCAAGTTGATGCTACTTTAATATAATACGTCAAACTCCCTGTTTATTCACTGAATCATTTAAATGCATATCTATTTATGATTTTAAATTGGCAACTGTTTTTTTAATTTTCGTTCTATTTTGAGTGAGGAAAGGTGGGGACCCGCTGTCTTTTGTTTTGATTTTACAGATTCGTAAGTGATTTCCTTTGAGCTATTTTAGTGAGTGTCCAGGATAGGTTTGTTTAATCATGAATCATTTCCTGTGTATCAATCGAAACTGAACTAAGAACTGAAATTTGTTAGGAAGACATACAAAAGCAGTGCTTTAACATGCAGTTTAGTTTCAGAATGAGTTAAGGTCTATTATTTGGTTAATTCTTATCTGTGTAGAATGTTGAACCATAGCTTGCTACAGAGCAGATTTAATGAGCAAGCCATGCAGACCATTACAATAAAAAATAAAAAAAAATGTAAGAAAGAAAGCTGTTTACAATAATATTTGTCCAGCCAAAGTGTATTATCATTTATTATTTTTATTATTAAGGTTTGTATTAAAGGCGACACGGTGTTGTAGTGGTTAGTGGTCCGGGTACGATTTCCGGCCAGGCTTGATTCCCGTCTCTGTGTGCATGGAGTTTGCATGTTCTCCCTGTGCTTGGTGGGTTTCCTCCGGGTACTCCGGTTTCCTCCCACAGTCCAAAGACATGTAGGTTAGGCTAATTGGCATTCACAAATGCCTGTAGTGTGTGAATGAGGGAGTGTATGTGTGTGCCCTGCAATGGATTGGCACCCTGTCCAGGGTGTACCCTGCCATGTGCCCTAAGTCTCCTAGGATAGGCTCCAGGCCTCCTGTGACCCTGAATACAGGATTAAGCGGTATAGACAATGAGTGAGTGAGTAGACTCCACTTTTATTATAGTAGCTCAAAAATGTGTTATCTCCCCAATTATTTATTTATTCATTGTATAGTTATGTGTAATGTCATTTCTTATTTTAAAAGCAATATATTTTAAATAAATATGGTCAGTTTATAGTCATCTTATCTGTTCTTAGGAGGTTTCTGTCTAAAGTGACAACAATTCTGTTGTATCTTTATACAGTTTATTTATGTGTAATGTGCTTCCAGAAAGTATTGCACTATCAAATTCTTCTACCTCTTTAAAGTGACTCTATACTGAAAATATGGATGGATGGATGGATAGATAATATACTCAATATAAAACAATGCTTTATTGGAAAGTATTCAAAATCAGTACTTACAGTTTTGTATTGTATTGTCCTTTTGCACACTTTCAGGTTGTACAATTTGTGCTATTTGTAACATAAAGTATTTTGCTCCACACAGATTTCCGGCTAACTAGAACAGGTTTTCCTCAAGAATTTGACCTGAATTTCCACTTGAACCATGTTGCCCTTGGGCCAACAAGTTTAGCAGTTTCTCTTGTTGAACACAAACCCAGACCATGATGCTAAAACAACCATACTTGATGGAAGGACCAAACGTACCTGATTGTGTTGCCTACTATATGCGTTATGCTGTATTTTATCTGAAAAAGCATTGTATTAGATAATATTTGATTTAATTATTAGATTAGATATTAGATAGATTAGATAATATCATAAGATCTAATTATTTATTTATTTTTCTGCTCAAAAGCTGCCATATTTTCTTATTGTTAATTTTTGTCAGAAGAGGTTTCGCTCTGGCAACTTTCCCACAGAGACCACATCTGTAAAGAGTCAATAATATTGTTGAGGTCTGCAGGTCTGCCCGTGAGCATATTCTCATACAAGTAGTATATAATAGTAGGGCTATATGTAGTGTCTGCGTTTAGCTGTAAAATTTATTCTKCTTTGTACTACTGGCTATCACAGTACTCCGATGTAGGTTCAAAGCTTTGCTGATCATTTATAACAGTCTCCTTAATCTCTGACTTTTAAGGTAGACTTGACAGCAAGGCTGGTCTTAGGGATAAACTTCCTTCCCAAAGTCAGTCAACCATACAGGTGCTTTTGAAATGAACACCTGAGAATGCCTTGTTTAACATGTTTAGTGCGTAGGCTCAAGAAAACGAAATACTAGTCCTAATTTACATTGTTAAAAATGTAGTCAATACAATTAAGCTGTTTGTTTGTTTTTTTAAAGTGCATCTAAATATTTATTAGATTTTATTTGGTCATTTAGAAATAAGCTTCAAAAATCCTATTTTTTCTTCACTATTATAAAATTAAGATGTGGCAGTTTTGTTATTGTGTTTTGTTTTGTTTTATAAAAATGAGCCCTGAACCTCCTACTTGTCTTAACTGTCTGTTGTCATGTATCTCAATGTGGTTGTTAGTTACATCCTGATATAAAGAGGATAATCGATATTCATCGTATTTCCCTTTTTGACCTAAAAACTGTCTTGCCGCATGTCTGTCTGGACAGGGCTAGACGAGACCGATGTTCCAGCACATTTCATGCTGCACAGTCAAGCAAGCTTATTGTGACTGTGGAGAAAGGGTTGTCACAAGGACCTGAATGTGTGTGATCAGATGAGGCGTCCTTCAAATGGCAAATAACATCCCCTTAGGACTGCTGGAAGCTTGTGTGGTGGTAGGAGCATCCAGTGATCGCCTGAAGGATTTACACACGGTAACGTGACTCCATACAGCTAAGTGCAAATGTTTGCATGACTTTACTCTGAACACGATTACGAGTTTAAGCAATTACATAGCTACCTCAATGAATCATGTTCAAATTAATTAGCAAGAGTTCACGCGAGGCAACAACTTTTCTCATGTGGGTTAACTCTGTTTTAATAAACACATTTTAATTAAATGAGTGGGAAACTTTTTTTTAATTAAGGTGAAATAAAGGTGTATATATGTATATATATATATATATATATATATATATATACTGTAAATGAATACATAATTATGGGTCACAAATAATGGGTAATTATTATCTTCTCATTCTCAGCTGCAGAATGGCAAAGAGAAAGAGCCAGTGCTGTTGGAGGCTGAGGTGTTACAGGTCCATGCCCCACCTTTTGTGACTAAAGGAGACACAAGCGATGATCAAGGTAATGCCTTAGCCTTCAGTAGGGTCCAGAGGAGACGCTCATTCTTAAAAAAGAAAAGAGAGCGACCCGAGTCATCCAGCAACGGGACCAAGATCGCGACAGATGATCAGAGTGTACCTAAAGACATCGACCTCATTGCCCTGCCTCAGCTCTGTTTCCCAGGTGAAGCTTTCTGAACCTCCTTAATACTTCACAAGAACATTTTACTACTGTTAAATGTGATAACAGTGTCTCTATTCTCTCTCATTGATTAGATGGGTTGAGAGTCGTCAGTGAGAGTCAAGAGGACTCCTATCACTTCCTGGTTTTCACAGATGTCCTTGGAAACCAGACACATGGAGTGGTCGTTCAGTATTATAAATCCATACAGGTGAGAGTTCCTGCAATACAGCTTGGATGAAATACTATATTTACCACTGGTACGCCACTTTGAAATAAGAGTACTGCTAGTGTGTGTTTATAAGTCATGAATACCTTGGAACAAAAATATTTTAATTAATTAATTTGAATGAAAATAATCTTGTTAACCACAATACTTTTTTGTATTTTAGGTATCTGTGAACAGTATAACATACAAAAATGAGCACTATTTGTCCAAACCCAAAAAGCTATTTACAGCCTATGGAATCTGCCTTATTTCCAAATACCCTTACTACACCGCTCTTAGAGACTGCCTGTCCGCGTGAGTACCATCACTAATTATGCATGAAATCTGTTTGAATTATTTTCTGAGAACTTGTTGACACTGTCTTCTGTACACACCCCTAGCTTCCTCGTCCAGCTCAAGACGTCACGGATGTCCGAGTTCGAGGAGCAGGTGAGGGAATTCTCAGCCAAATTGGCACTGGTGCCCATCCCGCCACCTGGACAGCTGCAAGTGGTGAGTTGTTTTAGTGAGAATAGTTAAAAATTGGTCTCCAGTTTCCATTAGAAGTGACCATTTCACCAGGAACACCAAAATGATTTGAAGCTTAATAACAAAGTGTAATGAAATGATGACTATTTTTCTTAAATAAGTGTTTAAATTGTTATTATAAAGATAAAATAAAGAATATGAAAACTTCATCAGTCATCATTTTCTTGACAATAACCAAATATGTTAAAATGTTGTTTTTTTTAATCTTGTTAAATTCTGATTGTATTTCAAATTGTAATTCAAAACATTTGGTTTATGTTTTGATAGAGAATTATTAGATTTGTCAAAAACCTGTATTTAATCAATTATAATCTTTTACAATGTAGGGTTTTTGGCACAAAGTTAATAAAAGAACATATTAGTCTGCACATTTGTGGGGGAAATTAGGACATATCTTTCTTTTTATGGGTCAAATAACCAATATTAGCTAATATAAACCACCAACCAAAATAAATCATAATGAATGAAATGTTTTTTTATTCTAATAATTTAAAGACTTTAGATTAAAAAATTTACCTTTGGAAGAAAAATATACATAATATACATTAGATTTTTTTTGTTCATATTCATTTCTTACTATTTTTCTTTATAGGCGTTTAACCTAAAACCCCTGCAGATCATTCTTCCACCTAGAGAAGATAAGGACTGTCCTGCCGTGGACCTGGATCTCCATCTACCTTTTCTCTGCTTTCGTCCTGAGCAGATCTTACAAGTATGTAACACTTTTTTTATTTTTCCAGTTCGTGTTTATATAGTTTTGTATGTTTGATAGCTAATTTAAGTTCTGATATAATTACTGAATTSTTACATCTAGAGTCCATACCCAAGAACTAAGTATGTTTCTGCAGGTGATCTGTAGTATCTTGACGGAGCAGCGGGTTGTGTTCTTCTCCTCGGAATGGGCCAGGCTCACACTGGTGGCTGAATGCTTCATGCTGTTCATCCACCCACTGCGCTGGCAACACCCATACGTTCCTGTTCTTTCCCGAGAGATGATGGACTTCCTCATGGCTCCTACTTCTTACCTCATGGGCTGCCATGTTCAGCACCTAGAAGATGTAGCTGCAGTAAGCATAATAATATTTGGCTTTTTTTTTTAATCTATTTTATTTATTTATTTTTAATCATACAGTAAGCATACTTCATACGTCAAGGGTTCAAAAGAGTGCAAGGGAAATTTCACTGAGTTCAACTTGTCACTGGGAGAGACAGAGAGAGATCCTCCAGTGCTCCAGATAGCAACGAAGAATAAATGTCAGTAGTGCGATCTCGTGGACAAAAGCCGCACCACAGATCAAAAATGGGAAGTCAAATGATGATCAAAGTGACAATGGCCAGTAACAAATCCAGTCTTGTAATTCCATAAGCCAGACATGGTTTAAAAACACAAAAATCCACAGCAGGGTTCATGTTATAAAAAATCCTAGAGGGTTATACTAAGATTAAAAGCCAGACAATCCTACCAAAAATGAATGAATCTGTGAGGTCTGTGAACTGAGAGAGAACAATAATCCAGAACAAGATTGAAGCACTAGAATAACTTTCAATAGCTCTGGGGAGAAGTGAATCTCTCGGTGTCCTCATAAAGCTGAGAGCTTTTCAGGCAGACCAGAGAGAAGGCATGAAAAGAGGAACTAGATTTGAGTGGGAAAGAAGTGGACTGAGCATGTTAGAAATGATGACGTGACTGTACCATCCTGATCTGGCTGGTCCATGACAGTTCCTTCCAGTTATTAATTTCCTTATAGCAAGACTAGCCTTCTCTCTTGAAGTTAAAAAAAAGCAAATGTAGCTTATAATTAACAAAAACTACAAAGCCATCCCAAAACCCTTAAACTTTAATATACAGCATGTATGTATGTAAAAACATTGGTCCTGTAAGTATTATCAACTTAAATATTTGAGAATTAAGTTGTATTTTCTTACCTCATTAGGAGACAGATGATCTGATTCTGATTGATATTGATAATGGAACAGTAACTTCATCCAATGCTGCAGACTTGCCAGATGTACCAGTGGCTGCCACAGAATTTTTTAAAAGACGGTAAGAAGAGAATACAGTACAGTTTTAAATATTGTTTTTCCCCACACACGTCAGCTGAAAGATGCTATAGTGCAAAGCCAGGAGCAGCATCACAAAAGAAGGATGTAGCTGCTTTCACTGGCATGATGAAGTTTTCAACCATACTGCATATTAAGTGCTACTTACTTTTCATTTATTTTAAGATTATATAAACTAAAATCAGCCAACAAAGTAGCTATGATCTAACACATAAAAGCAAATATGGTTGGCAGAAATCTAACACTGTTGGCCCATGTGTATGCCCCTTAACTCTGACTGCTCCGGGGGTGCTGTCACATGGCTGACCCTATTATCTGACCCCAACTTTCTAACAAACTGAGGTTATATGTGCATTTTGCATCCATAGCATTTTTATTGTTTATTTTAGAGAAGGAATCATAAAATGTAATAATTTCATTCTTACTCCTGTGTTGGCTAAAATGTATTTTTTCAAATAATTTCATGAACATAAATTACAACAAAAGGTATACACACTTCAACATGAAAAAAAATATATGCGTCTCTTCATGGTCACAAGAATGCCATTAACAATGGTGCGACTGCTGACATCTTTAGAGGAAATATAATACAACACATTGCTGCCATAATTCAAGCCGAGTTTTAGATAAGGGTATAGATAACAACTGTTAAATTATATACAGTATAGACTTTTTGTGTAAAGGTTATGGAAATTGACTAACCAGAAAGTCCCATCAAATTAAATCAGCATGCATGATATTGAACAGAGTAATAACATGAGTGTGTCTTTGCAGAGTAGAGGGGCTGCAGATTCACTATGACCTGGAGTTGTGCAGGCATGGCAGCAGCATGGACGTATCTGAGGTGCGGAGTCGCAGACGTCAGTGGCAACGCAAACTCAACTCCGAGATCTTGAATATCAGCCTCGAGCTAATTGTCAACATCTTCAGGTCAGATTTACCAAAACTATAATGGTTTCCTGTTTGTTTCAATAACTTCTTACTTCAGATTCGTTTGTTTAAATAAAGTCTTGTATCAGAAGTCCTTCTGCTTCCTGCTGATAGTGAGACACTTTCAGATTTCTGAGTGATTGGTCTGTTTCCTACATTGATTAGAGAGGTTCATGACCACCTAAACTTTGAGCATCGAGTATTCAACAGTCAGGAGTTTTTCAGGGCACAGAATCCAGCTGACCTGCCATTTTACAAGAAGGTATAGCAATCAAATGTTCACACCTGCTGTAATCACAAACACATCTACACATTTACTGTTCATGACGTCATGTAGGGAAGCATAAATGAACACGTGTTTCTCTTTCTTTGTGCAGGTCTTGGATACACATATATTTCATTCTTTTTTAAAAGATTGTTTAAATAGGAAGATGGATGCTTTCGCACAGATGAAGAAAAACACTCAAGCAGAAGCTTACAGGTAAATTGACTGATTGCAGCGTTCTTAATAGTTGTTCACTAGCGTGCTTTTTGGTCTCCCATAATTTTATGCTCTAGTCTATTGATTGAAATYTGTGTGGTTATAGATTTTTTTTTTCTTTTGCTTATTTTTGTTATTACTGTTTAACATAGCAAGGCTTAAGCCTAGTTTCTGGACCTAGACTTTTTATTATTATTATTTGTTGTTGTATTTTCAGGTTAAAGGGAGATTTTTTTTTTTTTTTTTATAAGAAATCTTGCCTTTATTCCTAGATTAATTTGGTGATTGAAAATTCTCACTAATAAATTGATAGCATTTTTCCTGTGTGAAGTTGCATATGATGCAGTATAAAAACAATGGCCACTAAATATACAGGGTGGCACAGTGGCTTAGTGGTTAGTACGGTCACCTTGCATTTTCAGGGTCCAGATTCAATGCCCAGGTCTTTGTGCATGGAGTGTGGATGTTCTCCCCGTGCTTGGTGGGTTTCCTCCGGGTCCTCTGGTTTCCTCCAACAGTCCAAAACAGTTTCTAAATTGCCAATAGTGTGTCAAATGAGTGTGTGAGTGTGTATGTGTGTATGCCCAGAGATTGATTGGGACGACATTCAGGGTGTACCCCGTCTTGTGCCCTTAGCCTCCTGGGACCCTGTATACAGGATAAAGTAGTATAGATGATGATGAGTAATGAGTAATTATCCCTACTGCACTTTTATTATAAAGCCCAGTTTGCAGGAAACACACAGTAGTGTTTTTGTAGCAGTCACACTATTTGTGGCTACATGTGAGAAGTCTAGAAGAAGAATAGTTTCATAATATTCTATTTATACTTTTAAATAGAAGTTGCACTGCTACACATGTTGCAAGTGCCTGCATTTACATTAGCCACTTTGGACAGTTAAACCTGCATGCATTTTAATGACGCTACATAAAAATAAAATAAAGATCATAATGCTTGTTCTGAAGCATTAAAGCTCTCTACACTATGAATATAATGTACAAGCTCTCTGCCTTTCAGGATGAGGACCATGCCAGAGTCCCTGCAGAGGCCTGATTTAAAGGAGTTGGCACACAAAAAGCCTGATTACCAATTGCGTAAGAGGCTGGGTATGAGTTTGCCCAACCTGGTAGAGGACTCCTCTCTTATGGCGCCCATTCGTCAGCTGTCCTTTCAGAGAACCACAGTCAAGAAAGGTCTGCGTATTATGTTATTTCTAAATTACTTTTTTTTCACACACAACATTTTGTTCATGTGATAGTATTTAGAAACTTTGTAAAAAATGGCACTTTCCTCAGTTAAGGGTAATTATTTGAGTATTTTTAAATGGATATGGACCTCTATTTTACAATTAATTTCCAGAGAACAATATAAAGAAGCTAGGGCGTGGGCAATATTAATATCTACTAATCTCCTGAGACCTGTCTTTCCTGTTTTCTGTACATTGCAATTTCTTTTCACTGTTTCTCTGTATTAGAATCTATAAACTACAGTATACACTTATGTAGTGGAACTTTCATGACATTCAGTTTTCAATAATAACCTTTTTCTTTTTTTTCTTTTTTTTTATCCATAAGGTAAATTTCCTTGTTTTAAGTGTATACTCAAAAACTGTAGCACTTGATTGTATATTGAACATGTACAAATAATTTCTTTATTTCTCTTTATTTCCTGTCAAATATTTACAGCTTTCAAGATTCCCCCGAAACCAGTCAAAACATTCAAACTCCCAGAATTCCCTCCTCCTCTGGCCTATCACTATGTTCAAAACTATTATTTAGAACTCATCAGTCAACTCAGTAAGGCCATTAACTCTGCAACACCAGAGGACTCATCTCTGCTAGCGCGCTACTACTACCTCCGCGGCCTCATCTGTTCYGTGGCGGGGAAACGGCTGGACGCTCTGATGGACTTCCAGAGTCTTCACAAGACAGATATGGACATCTTCCCTCTAGAGCTGGTGACTATGCTGAGCGACTCACTGAGGACAGAAGAGCGCCGTGTGGCTGAAGGACGGCCAGAGCTGAAGCGCCTCATCAGTCGAGTGAAGAAAAGCTGCAGCCAGGACGACTACCCTGATGGCGGCTCAGTGAAGAAGTTTGAGCTCCCGCGCACACACATGTTTCTCGAAGATTTTGTGCGACGTGTGCAGGAGTCAGGCATCGTCAAAGACCTGGGCACCATCCAGCGCCTGTTCCAGGCTCTTACTGTGGGTGAGTGAATTAAGGAGGGAGAGAGATTGGATCTGACAGCACAGAAGTGGGACAAAAGTAAAAAAAACATAAGGGGCGGGGAATTTAAAATATTGTTTTCATTATCTTTTGTCATTTCCTCACAGGTTTATTTAAGTGCACAGATAAACGAATGACGGAGAACCTTTGATATTTATCTTTGCTAACAAAAAAACCCAGGATCAGCCCACTTTCCCTTCCTTACAAGCCTGAATGAATAGCAATAAGTTGATTTGAGTCCATAAATATCGCCACCTTATTGTATGGAGACGTTTCTGTAATATCCAACAAGTATAAGAAAAGTTGTAGAGAGATTTGCACCACTGCCCCATATACAGGTTTTCCCGTGTTGCCCAATATTCTTGTGCATGCTCAAAAAGTCTAGTGCATGTTGACAACATCTTTGCATTTTAACCACTGGTTTAAAATAGGGAGCAGATCAGGAAGGCTGAAACTGATTTTGAAATGAAAATGAAAGTGTTTTTGATGAATGATTGCGGTCATTATCTGTTTGAAAGAATAAATTTAGGCCAAGTGGCACAGTGGCTTAGTAGTTAGCACTGTCGCCTCGCACCTCCGGTTTGATTTCCATGTTCTCCCCGTACTTGATGGGCTTCCTGTAGATACTATGGTTTCCTCACATAGTTCAAAGACATACAGATAAGGTGCTCCCAAATTGACGTTCCCAAATTACTTGTGTGTGTGTATATGTGTGTCCGCACTATATGATGGATTGCCACCCTGGCCAGGGTGTCTTTTGGGATAGGCCCCTGGCTCCCCGTGACTCTGTACAGGACAAGCGATATAGAGGATGAATGAAAGAATTTCAGGCCAAGTCTTGTCATCATGGCAGAGACGTCCAGATTTCACACTAAAATGTCTGATAGCTTTGTGTTTTCCCCCATGGTGATGGATTACAAAGTGGCTTATTACTGGCATGACAATTAATTTTTGGTCGGAGTCTATTCATGAATTCTGACAGCAATTGTTTGTGTTATTTATTTTTTTGGGTGGGGGGGTAAGAATAACTAGTTGTTTGTATTTAGGGACGAAAATAGACAGAGAGAAAGAGAGCGAGAGAGAGAATATGGTCACTAAAAAAAGTTCCTGTAGTTTGTTTAAGTGGTGAATGCCCTGACGCTGTACAGACTAATGAAAGTGGATGTGGTTTGCCAGGTATGGAGTCTACAGCGAAGGTCTCAGCCCAGTCTGTTTTTTACCTTGATTCCTCACCAGATGGTAAGCGTAGCCCATGCTGCACCCGTTAATTCACTGCATCTAAAGGTTCTGTGTGCATGTGTGTGCGCAAGTGTGTCATTCATCACTCATTTATTGCCGGATTTGCTTTAAGCTATTTAACTTAACTCTTTTCTTTAATCTAAAACCCAGTCGGCTGTTCAGCCCCAAAGCTTTCATTCTCCATGCTTAGCTCTTTAGGAGGTCATCCTGGCATGCAGCTGGTTAATGATTGTGGATTTTTTTTAGCTGAAAAAAAAATCTGCCCTTAGCTTTGTAATCCAGAATAAATTTGAGGTAGTGTTGATTTTACATTGATTCCTCCTTTTACAATTTAAACCAAGCTCATTGTTAATCACTGCATGTGTTTATGTATGTGTGTTATAATGTAAATTTATATACATATAAACACACACACTCTCTCTCTCTCTCTCTCTCTCTCTCTCTCTCTCTTGCTCTTACACACATACATACATGTATTTCTTGGCTAATACTAACTACCTACATCTATATGTAACAAAGATGTATTACATATACAGCTCCAGGATCTCCATTAGTGAATGTGGAGTTTTGATTCTTTCTGCATGGGTTTCCTCCCACCAACCAAAAATATACCAGGATTGGCTACCCTTATTTTACACTAAGGGTGAATGCATGAATGAATGGACTGGCAAAACTTTCTGGTTGTATTCCCACTTCATAGCCAACAATCTCAGGATAGGCCCTTACTTTACTAGGATATAAACACCAATATAAAATTTTGATCAACGAAATGTATGATATGCAAAATCTTTGTGTGATAGGCTGATATTAAAATAGAAATGGGAAGCCAGAATAGATGTAGATACTCAGTGACAGCCAAGAAATTGTTGCTTTATATGTAACGTTGCCATGATCGTGTTTTAGATAACATGTTGAACATCTTTACACAAACATTTTACATTTAATGGACATGTGAGTCCAATATGTCTTTCTTATTTACTGTTACTCACCCTTATAAATCTAACACCTAGAATTATGTTTGCACTTTGGACACTCCTAAATTCCAGTCAAGTCATATTCTGGAATCTGTCATGACATGAGGAAATGAACAGAGACGTAAAGTTTACAGCATGACTCATAAACATTTACTTTGACACCTTTAGGTATCTACAAGTATACAGTACATTTCCTTCTATTTATAGTCGATGATTACAAATGCAGTGATTCCAAAATATCGAAGTGATGATGGAAGAGACGAACCTAATCTGAGACCAGTCCGATTTGAACGATGCCTCTGTGTTCCCCCTACAGGTCAACAGAAGCAGGTGGACCCGGAGGTTTTTCGCTTCTTCTACACCATCTGGAAGGAGACCGAGGCTGAAGCACAAGATGTATATTTGCCTGTGGCTGTGCTTGACAACCTGGAGGCCAATGAGCAAGTGTACAAGCTCTCATCATCGGTGAAAACTAGCCATGGAGTGGGCAAGATCGCCATGACCCCACGCCGCCTCTTTCTCCTCACAGAGGGACGCCCAGGTTATGTAGAGGTCGCCAAGTTTAGAGACATAGAGGTGAGACGATATACAAAGGAAATACATCACTTGCCTTTTCATTTATATTATATTATATATGTGGGATATTTTTGCCTCTGGTGATGCTTTTAACCTGAGACCTGTTCTCAGTGCTCCTCCTGACTTCAAAGTCTTTATCCGGTCCTTTCATTCAGGAAGTGAAAATATCGTCAGCTCCTTTACTTCTTCTGAGGATCCCTTCTTTGAAGATTAAGACCCGCACGAGGAGGGAGACTTTCGAGGCGAATCTGAAATCTGAGTGTGATCTTTGGCATTTGATGATTAAGGAGTTGTGGGCAGGAAAGAAAATGTCAGATGAACACAAGGTTTGTTTGATTACGTTTTGTCTGCTGAATTCTCTGTATAACATTTGTTAGATTACCAGCCACGCTTATCAGGGTTTTGAGCAACGAACAGAACTATAGTATATGTAACGCATAAATATGACTACGAGTGTAAACACTTGCGTGTCCCAACATGTTTAATCACTTTATACTGAAGCAATTTTACCACAATTAGAATAGTTCAACTGTTGTGGAAATGTCAGTGTAACATATGATGACACTTAAGTTATAGGAGCTGTAAATAAATAAGAGTAAATAAGAGAAAACAAATGCACTTTCTTAACAAGGATCCATGCTTATACTTTGCTAGGAAGGTAGGAAAACTAAGTTACAGCTTTACCTCCGACTGTAATAAAACACTGACACTGGAGAGTCATTCCATAAATGTTAACTCAAAATGACTGTACAGAAAACTTCACCTTATAATGACTTGGATTGAAGGCGGGAGTCCACGTCATTTACAGTACAGATTTCAATCACAGTAAGTGATAAGGCTCTTAGCCACAGTAAAACATTTGAATGGTGCAAACATTTTAAAGAAGGCGTATGTCCATGAATGATGATCCCAAGGTGGCTCAGAGCCCAGTGCAGTCGTTCCCATGAACATTCAACAAATGGAACGCCTGATCCTTGAAAATCGACAGATAACTTGTTGCCAGCTGGCAGAAGAGACACATCCGTCTGTGTGTGAGACACACCACTTACAGTACACATCACAGGGACTCATGTGAGAGTTATTGGCACATCCCCTGTACAGTCCTGACCTCGCTCCCAGCCATTTCCACATGTTTGGCCATTGAAGGAGTTTCTGGAAAGCCAGCATTTCAAAGGTGAAGCAGAGGCACTGAAGAAAATTTCTACCTTGATGGTATCCAAACACTGATGGAACTTTGGGGGAAAAGTGGGAAAAGCGCATTAATATAGCAGGGGAGTGTATATAGAAATGCAGAATTCGTAACAATCAAAAAGTCCCGGCTTGACTTGGACACCTCTCATAGTACACTCGGGTAATGTCTACCATCCATGTCCCTGTGAATTAGGTGTTACAATAGAAGCAATAATGTAAGTATACTTTTAATTAGCCTTGCACATAAACCCATTACCTTTACTTTCAACAGTTCTGTGACGTAGTAGAATATAATATTGGTGGTGACTTACATGAAGAGGGTACTGGTTTATGACCTCAAGTTTTAAATCTGTAGACCTTTAACTGTACTGCAATTTACTTCAACAAATAAAATAAAATATCAACCATATTTCAAGTGAAAGAACAACGTGACTATTGTGCTTGCTGTAGTGCAGAGTCTTGGTGACTGGACAGTTTTTCTAAACTTTAGAAAAATCCCTGTTATTCAAACACTCCAAGTCATTCCTGTAGTTTCCTGAGACTAACATAATGACATACTAACACAATGACCAACCATTACAATAAAATGCTTTTAAAAATATTTGAAATGTTTTAAATTGTTCGTCAGAGTAAACATGTCAGGATGGCATTGTAAGTAGTAAAGACTGATGGTGTCTCAGATTTTTCCCTCCGGTCAGAAATGGACATTCCAGTTCGACATGTATGGCTCTTTCTTGAAAAGAAGTATCTAGTTCTCAAAGGAGTGCTCCTTTTTTGTTTGGGTGAAGGTAGACAGCTGTGACCTGACCTGTTTTGATTTAGAATTTGTTTAAGTCCGTGCACACATCCCTGCTCTCTGTAAAGCAATGCATTCAATCTGTTGTTATCTGGACTTTCGGGAATGCAAGTTTCTGACTGAGTATGTTGTTAGTTTGGAAATAAACCAGAACACAATGTTTACTGAAGGTCCTCCTAAGCTTTTCTGACACTTGGTTACAAAACGGATAATAAGGACATTGTGCGCTCTGTTCTTCCTCTATGGTTCTTATGATGAGCCTGTTGGACCTACAGTAGTTGTTATTTTAACGAATGCCCAATTAAGGTACAACAAAACGGTGTGGACATTTCTGATATTGTCAGAAATTTACTGTACCATTCCTGGAAATTCTTATGAGGTTAGTTGACCATAATTAATTCTGATGTACAATCTGTGAAGAAATGTAACCTTGTGGACTGTTTGTACCCATCTCCAGGACCATCAGTACATACAACAGGCTCTGACAAATGCCCTCCTGATGGATGCTGTGGTCAGATGCCTCCAGTCTCAGAAAGCTATTTACGCTGCTTCTAAATTGGCCTACTTCGACACAATGAAACGAGAAGGTTGGTAGTTACAAGCCAAAGCAAGATTCTCTGTGATGTCTGTTGGTTGCAGATGCATTTGCTCATTTGCTCAGATTCATATCTCAGCTCATACACTCTCAAAGCAGCATCAATAGTCAACGGAACCTTTTGGAGAATTAGATTTGTCATTTAAAAATAGCTAAACTAGAATCGGCTTCAAATGTAGTGTTGTTGTTTTTAACACAAAATTGGGGTCTTTCTGTATCCTCAGGTTTCAGGGAAACAATATGAAACCAATAAGCATTACATACTTAACACTTGAAATCATCTAATTTTCAGTATTTAATATTTTTGTGTCTTAATAATAATAAGAATAACTATAATAATCATAATAATTATTATTATAAGACATTGTGATGCATATTACGCATTTCCCGTCCTGATACTTTCACTTTGAAGCTATTGATAGATTTTAGTCTTCACATYTAAAATCATGCCCAGACACCTTTGACTTGAATCATCAGTATTTAAACTGTACTAAAATTCCACCTTGGGCAAAACGAGTTTTTACAGATTATTGTCTTCCAACAGTACCAATAATGGTGCCTAAGACAACATCGGAGACGCTAAAGCATAAAATCAACCCTTGTCTGGACTTGACGTCTCCTCAGGCTGTGGACATCCTGCTCTATACTCCAGGTCAGACATGTTCTGTTTCAATTTTGCAAATACAAKTTYTAAAACTTAAAAGAAACCTGACATATGTAGACCAGGCAAGACCTGTTTTACTGTGTCAAGTGATAACTTACTGTATGTGATAAAGATGATCTTCCCGGGAAACACCTTCTTAGTTTCTGTGTAAAGTAACCCGGTACATTCTGCTATGATGTACGAATGCTTCAGTTTCAGGCCATTGCCTGCGGCGGTTTTGCTGCAAAAAATTATTTAGACTATAAATGGAACCTGATTCTTCCAAACAGCTTCTGGTTTATTTATTTAATATTTTCTACCTTTCTACTTTTCTGTAGGTTTCCACATGCATAGATTGTATGTACTTTGGAAATATGACRACGCGGACTGAAATAATTACATTGATAATTTCGGTCTTATAATTATAGGAAAATAATCAATAACCATGTGGTGAAGTGAGATGCCCTGATATAAAGCAAAGTTTCTGTTATGACCCCAGAGGTTGACTATTTTGATGATATAACAGCATATCCTGAAGTGATKTATTCCTCTTTGCTTTCAGCAATTTATTMAAAATGATATCTTTAATTTAAATGAGCATAATATGTGACAAACACTTGCACTTAAAATCAGCATACAGCATAGCAGCTCATCACATTCTGAAGAAACCAGAAAGTGTGAGCTCCAGTGTTCTGAAGACTGTCCCATGAGCCTAAAGTTACAGATGGTTCAGAAAGATCTGATAGTTAGGAGTGGAAACTCCTTCCATTATTAATAAATGTCTATTTACAGAAAGCACCAATTGATCATAAAAGTGATGCTTTATCTTCATATGTACATTCAGCAATATAACTCTTGGTATTTAAAATATTGTTTTTAATTTTTCTTCCTGGTTACAATCCAGAAATGTGACGTAGGTTTTCATTCAGGAATCTGACTTGACCTGTTTGTACATATGCAATCATTACATTCATATATTTGCTCTTGAGGTGGAGTGGCACAACTAGGATAGAATTATTAGATTTCCTGATCTCAATTTTATTTTATATTAACTTTAACCCATTATTAAAATCTTAAACTCTGATTAAAGCATTATACTGGATTTGCTAGTAAAAAGCCCTTTTTTTGTTCTTTTTTTTTAACATCAATCATTATTAATTAATTTTCATACATTTTGAGTGACTACAGTTAAAAACTTCTTTTGCTAACTGTTTTCATTTTCCACAATTTTTTGATGTGCATAAATCTTAACGATTAAAACCACAGCTGTTTGTGCACTTTTTAAAACTCTAATCTATCGTTTGGGTTAGAAAAGTCATAGATTAACAGAACATATTATTATTATTATTATTATTATTATTATTATGGTTGTTGTTATAACAATAATTTATATACTAAAAGAAGTACTGTTGTACCATATGTCAGTCTCAGAACCAAATGAGGAGRAAAAAAAACAGGAAGTGAAAATTGTCTATTTATGTCTCTTTTTTTTTGTGTGACAATTTACAAATTTCCTTTTTATTTTCATTAGATCACATGCAGTATTTCAAACACACAAAACAAAATGAAAGCTTGTTTTCTAACTCCTGGCAGTCTTCCAATAAGTGCTTTCAATTTCCACCTCAACATTCACGTGAAAACAAAACTATTAAAGCAACAGAATGTTCCATTTGTTTTCACTCTGTCATGCTTTTAACGATCTTGCTGTGACTGTGCTTTATTGTAGGGCAGCTGAGCGCATCGGCCTCGGACAGCGGTGGTTACCCAAAACTTTGGTGTGCTTTGAGTGATGGGAAGGTGGTGGTCTTTGATGCAGCCAGCTGGTCCCTGCAGCAGAGCTGCATTCAAGTGGGGACCTCCCGCCTAGTAAGGGACTTTCCCACGTTTCTTAGTGTTTCCAAATTAATAAAAACGTGATCACATTCTGTACTGCGTTCATTTAGGAGAAGGTTGAGGGGAAAAGAAAAAAGAAAAAAACAACCAGAATGTATGAATAATTTAATTGGCTTGATTTTGCATGTTGTACCATTCGGTAGCTTACAGCTTCACTTTATTGTGGAGGTGTGAAGATTTTTTTAGGAAGGCGTGCTTACAAAATAATATATTGAGGAGACAATTTAATATTACATATTACTGTACATGTGACCTATTACCAAAATCTTGGGCTAAAATCACATGACGGCCATAACTTGTGGTCAGACATAATTCAAAGTATTCACTGAAGGTGATGCAATGGTATGTATGTCGCAATGCTGCTGACAGTAAGACATTATGCATCATTTCAAAGTAGAAGTAAAGTGGAATGTTAATATTATGAGTCACCTCTATACTTCGGTTCCTGTTGGTTTTATAATTTTTGTTTTGTTTGTTTGTTCTTTGGTTAGTTTTTTTTGGTCTTGCTCCATTTGAACATATAATGATTGGTATATTGATATAGTCTATTATATTATATAGATATAATGYAGTGGAACCACGTTTCCTGACTCCCCCGGAGTACGACCAAATCGGTTYAGAACCAAAAAAATCGCCTAAAATTTGTCTCCATTCTTCATTCAAATTCCTCCTCGGAACACGACCCAGAAACCACCATCCGAAGCTGCCTCTATCAGCTGAACAAAGGCATGAGTGCATTGCGCAGCATCAGTTTTAATCTGCAGTCACAGATCACACACATGATAATATAATTTTGTGCAAAGTGAACTTTGCTTAGGAACTTAAGAATGTTGGTGAACCGAGGTGCCACTGTATATTCATTTGAGTATGCTCAGTACTTTATGTTGCTCTTAACCAACTCTTGTTTTGGCTGGTTTAGAATTGCATGCTGGGCCTAGACCATCAGCATTTGTGGATTGGTTCTCAGGACTCGATTATTTATATAATCAACCCAAACAGCATGTCCTGCAATAAACAGTTGACGGAGCACCGCGCTGAGGTCACCGGCCTCGCCCTGGAGGAAAGGCTTGACAAATATAGGTAACTCACACCAACAAAGCTTGTCATGTATTTACACAAATGCCTTTCAGTCACATGAATAAGACTAGTATATTATTAGTACATTGTTGTTTTTTAACAACAAAAAGGCAGTAGAAACTATTCGTGACCCATCTAACAAGGGAGCGCATTTACTAATGGCTATTCTTTTTTTTTTTTCTTTTTTTTAATTGTCTTGCTGAAAAACAAATCCTGATTTTCATATGTCAGCTTGGATCCAGAGTGTATTTGTTCCATCAGCAAACATATTGTTTTTTTATGCATCTTGAGTGTCAGGACTTTGAGATGGAGACATTAGAGTCATCCATTTGTGCAATATAAAAGAAATAGCAGACTAGGTATTGGACTTATCATTCCGCAATATCATTTCCACAATTTTTTAATTTGGTTTAACAGTATGAACATGAAACTTCCATGAAACTTGATTAATACATCGTTTGAATAATATACAAAGAATTAAAGCATATCAGTAATCAAGTTCTTTCATCTTGGAGGAATGTCATTTAGTCTTAAAATTCATATTTAAGATTTACTTGAGATTTACTTGAGTGTCTAATCAACATTCAATTTGGACACGACTCGGAGTTTGAATAGAGCTTTCTAATTTTAATCTTCTCTATTCTAATCTTTTAGAAGTTTGTGTTATGTGGTTCTCAAACACCTTTGGCAAAACATCAGCCAGTTTTTAGGTTTTCTTACAGTATGTTGCTTTTTTTTCTGTAGTCTAACTTCAGCATGAAAATAATAAATGTTTCTGTTTTGGTCGTTGTTGCAGCCAGTTGCTGGCGTACTCCTGCAGTGCAGAGGGAACAGTGATCATCTGGGACGTGGCCACGCTGCAGGTGAAACGTGACATCAAACTGAATTGTGACAGACTGCAGTCCATTCAGATCCACAGTGGAAGACTATGGTGCTGTAAGTAGGTTTATTGCTTTATATAGAACTATTGTTTGGTACCATCAACTCTAGAAATAAAGGCACAATTTTAGGAAATATTCAAATAAAAACTGTATAAATTATTTTTTTAAGGTGGGGGAGGGTTTTTAACTTCCCTTCTCCCATGCAGTAAGGCTAAAAAATCATTACAGCAAATCCTCTAATTTTTTTTAAGAAGAATGAGGTATGGATATAACAAAACATTCACACTCGTTTGAGAAGCAGGATAAAAAGCATTCTTACTAAAAGCATATGAAATGTGTATTTTCCACTCGTACCTACTGCACAATTCGATCAAAGAACCACATTGCGATTATTTAGACATTTYSCTATTTTATTATTTAGCATTTAATTATATTTGTCTAGGCTAACACCAAATAATAGCAGAAATGATGATACCCTTAAGATGATGTTTGCCAAAAGTTATTTTAAAAAATAACAAATGCTTAAATGCTTACTTAATTGATGGCAACACAGTGGTATAGTGGTTAACACTATGGTCTCACACCTCCAAGTCAAGAGTTCAGGGTTTCCTCCGGTTTCTCTCTTGTTTCTTCCCACAGTCCAAAGGCATGCAAATTAGGCYAWTTGGCATTATTCAGTTAATCATGCAGCTCTGGCCTCACTACTGCTTTTATAAAATTCAAGACATTCACTTTTCACCAAGGTCAAAAATATCCTTTTTTGCCTCTTAGCAAGCTGCGCAGCACATCATTTGTTTAAGCTAAAAATATCACTATTTGCATTTATTAGTCATTTTAAATGTTCGTTTTGATCATTTTCATAAGGAGGGAGTTGAACGTAAACTTTTGCTCACACAGCCAATCATCAGATGTCTCAGCCATGCCAGAATTCACAGGTTGTTTTTTCAGGTGCGCGGGACTGTGTCATGGAGGTGCGGCGGAGTGGCCAACTGCATCGCAGGATATCTCTCCCTGATCACCTCAGGGGTTCAACATTTTCCTACAGCAGCTTCTTAGTCTTTAATGAGGTAAATAATACTATATATTTTTCCTGTGCTCCTTCCTACAAACCTACATCCTGCTGACCTGCCCCTTTTGAACACTGTTTATACCACTTCCTGCCTGCTGGGAAAGGCAGCGTGAGTCATAATGATAGGGACTTTTTCTTGCAATAATGGTTAACAAATGTTTGGAGCAAAATGGGAACACTTACAAATACTGCAAACTGTCAGGCAGTAATGAAATTGAAATGGATAATTATTCGTAATTCGAATAACGCAGATGATGATGCAGGATGTCTGTGGATCTCTGCAAGTACTGTATTAATGCATTAATATGCAAGTATAAAATGTATTAATTCAGTATGTTGATTTGGAAAAAGAAATGGATTTTGAAGGGAAGGAAACAGCCAATCAGAATTAACTGTCTTCCAGCTTTTCTTTAACTCAGGGATGTTACAAGGCACAAGGACTGAAACGAGCCAAAATAAAAATTGGGAGCACATGAGATAGAGAGTGATCGAGTTTAAGTGAGTGAAAATGACRGACATATTTAAAGCCAAATCTGGCAGAGTTTGAGAGCCCATGCTTGAATGCATGTACACTAACATGCAAAGCAGTTGATATTAAAGCATATACTATAACATATCCTTTTTCCTCCTTCAATTGTAGCAGCCAGATAATTTGGGTCTCTTAGACATGATGATGATGATGATGATGATGCATTGCTTACTTAACCTCACATTGGCATGAAAAATTGGCTCATGAGAGCTGGGGCAGGAGGTCAGGGAGGGAGAAGGCTTCAGGTGCAGCGTGATCGACACGTTCCTCAGCAAATTATTGAAGAATATATGAAGAGGCTTCCGCTGTCGGTTACTCCAACTCCAAGATTTTTTTATTTTACCACCCTTGACAAAATGCTACTCTAAGCAGTTGCCTACTTGATGTATTACAGATGTACCAGTGCTAGGTGAAAAAAGGATAGTGTATTTGCTTAACACTGGCCTCAATGGACAGATGTTTTACTGAAACAAAGTGCTTATTCTAGAGACTCCTTCCATAAATTGTTTTGMATAAAACTTTACCACATTTCAATTTTAAAACTTCTTTTTAAAATGCCATTCTGGTTGTGCTAAACTGATCTCATTTCGCAGAAGAGTCAGATGTGGACCGGCTGCACAGAAGCAGGCGAGTTGTGTTTGTGGCACCTCGCTGACCTGGAGAAGCCCTTCCAGAGGATCCAGCTGCCTGACTGCACCAGTGTCATCTGCATGATCAGAGTCAAAAACCAGGTGAGGGGGGGGGCGGGCACCGTTGAAAAATACATACTTAATTCACGTGCTCGGTTTTTCAGGCCTGCTAGAGTGAGAATTATCTACATTTATCTATGGACGGACAGAACGACTTAAACACAGTATTTTTAAATACATTTTGTTTCAAGACTTTAATTAGGAAAGTTAATCTGGGAATACATAAAAGTAATTAAGAAGTGTTTAATAAAATATAATATGCACATTATTTATGTTGGATATTTGCCATTTATAAAATTATTATTATTATTTAAAGACAGAGGATATGACACAGGATTTAAAACTTTTTTTATGTGTGGGATTTCACATATTTATCTGTTGAATAAAGATTTTCTAAAGGAAGTAAAGAAAGCAGAATAACACTTTCTTTTCCCGATAATGACAGTGAAACCTTGAATCACAGATGAAACTGATACAAATATTTTTTTCACAGTTAATACCTCTCGCATTATAAATATAACTATAATAAAAAATGAATGTATTAAAATCAGTCCTAATTTGTTTACTTTTCTAATTCCAAAAATAAATTTCTGTTTCAAATCCAATACCGGACACTTCCAGTTTTTAGTTATAAGATCTGATCGCCGATATAAGGTGATATATAAGTGTTCGCCAATATCCAACCATTAATTTGGTATGGGCCCAATCCCGTTACTGGGTTCAGAAGGGAACTGCTCTCTGATGATGCTTTCCTTCAGTCCAGAATCAATCCTGTATACCCTTTGAACTGGATGAGGAAGTTTAATGACACCAAGCGTGTGTATCATCTTGTCTATTATGTGATTCTGAACTTTAGTTTACTCTCTATGCAAAGTTTCCCATGGTTACCCGTGACTGTATAGGTTTCCTCCAGGCATTTTGGTTTCCTCATACTTCCCAATGACATATTCATTGGTGATTTGTAATGATTGTCAATGAGTGTGTTAATGTGTGTGCACAGTCTCCTGAAATGTATTGGCAATCCATCCAGGATATATTGTATTGACACTTCATATCCACTCCTGTTACCACAATCTACCGCGGGAACATGAGAATGAAACACTGTGAAGATGAATGAATGAAAAGTGTTAAATCATTTCAATGGAACATTTGTGCAAAAAGCCAAGAATTGTTCACAATATTTTTTTTTCTCTCCTGTCTCTTGATCAGATCTGGGTGGGAGGCCACAGTAACAGTGGGGGGAAAGCACGTGGAAAAATTTACGTTGTGGACACTGAGCGCCTCCTAGTGGAGAAGGAGTTACTGGCTCATTCGGACACTGTACAGACTCTGTGCTCGGCCGAGGACCGCTACATCCTCAGCGGTGCTGCAGTCAAGGATGGAAAGATCGCCATCTGGAAAGTGGAATAATATTTAAGTTATGTGATTTCTGTCTGGATTATTCAGAAACTTGACTGCATTACAGCGAGAACAGACACAAGGTCACGGAATGCTGTTGTATACTAAAAGACTTTTATTGAATTAGAGATTTATTGAATTTTAGTGAGGTTTTTTTTTTTTTTTAATTCTCTATTTATTTTACATCTTGGCTTCAGGGTGAACTGCCAGCAACAAACAAGCAAAGAAGCAGACTGAAGTAGAATCTTTCTTATAACTGAAGATTCACCCAATAGTCTCAGGAAGGACTATTTAAAATGAATAACTAGACTCTCCTCACTGCCTACTGTGCTTGAATTAAGCAATGTTAACAGTATTTTGTTATCCTAGTTGTCTCCAAACTCCACGACAAAGTAGTCCGGTGTGCTTGCAGGTTTTTATTTCAGCTACATCAAAGCTAAACCAAATTTTTGTTCGAAAACACAGGATGAATTTATTAAAGCTTGGAGTAAAAATTCCTGAACATGTCAGGAGAATACTATGGGTAGTACTTATAATCATTATCCAAGTATTTATATGTATAAGCACTATTTGTACCTCTGTATTCTTACTGTATATATATAATGTCCTGAATTAGATTTCTTCTTTCATCTTAAAACACTGTTTACTTACTCATATTTTCTTAATTTTGTAAAGTATAAAGTTTCCTCTTGTGAACTATAATGTATTGGAGGCTCTCRTCCTGCTTCACTGAATTTAATTAACATTTTAACTTTTTTATTTTTGTAATTTAGTATTCTAAAATGTGCGAAGTAGAAATTCCCCATACATTTAAAAATGACACTGGAGACAAAATTCCAAATCGGAATTCTTTGCAGAAAACACAAACACACACGACCATGAAAAAACTCCAGGGGGCAGCAGTGTGCCACTTGTGCCCAATCATGACTGCAAGCGTATTTATGGCTAGTTACAAACCATGCACGTAAAATTATTCAATATACTGTATATGTATATATACTGCGCATTGTTCTAATTCAACTGTATTGTTAAGCAAATATTTTCTGTAATGTCACCACAAAGTCTAGGCCGCAGTGTGAACAGGATGTGTCTCAGGGTAACCGTTCTGCAATAGCTCCCTCTCACTGTCGCATTTGGTGTCAATATAAGACCATTTTTAGCTAATGTTTTACCAGCCATTATCTATGAATGTATTTTTTATTATTTAAATGCAGCTTACCCATGATCTGTTTCATTGGAGTGTACAGTATGCTGGCACAATGTGATGCTGTGCGTGGTTTTCATCTACCTCCCTTAAACAAATGCATCCAGGATTTWATCCGCAGTCTGACTTTCAGGGATCCACTCCACCCCACCTGGGGCAAGAACATGAATTAATTAACATATGTAGTTACAAAATAAAGGTCTTTTCACAATTTAAAAATTAAAACTTGAAATACCCTATTTTAGAAATAAGATGTCCATAGAATTCAATATGTRTAGCTTACATTTTAGTGTGATTTACATTTATTTTTCTCAACAGCATACACAGACAAGATGTTTCATATTTGGCATATCTGGTTTTTCTCCTCTGCAGATTGTTTATTTAATAATAAATACACAGTTATTCAACCTAACTTCAAATACCCTATTTCAGGAATAAGATGTCCATAGAATTCAATATGTGCAACTTGCATTTTAGTATGACTTAGTTTAACATTGTGTGGCATGTTTAATATTTACCATTTCTACACACTCATTCAAACCGAGAATGAAAGCTACTGACAATCATGAACGATACACCAGTTGCACTCCTGGAATGTGAACAAAATTTCTGAGCCAGTGGTAAATGATCCTTTAAACTGGCAATAACCTTCAGTGACGTGGCTGGATTACACATTATGCTGTGTCTACTGTGACTAATACCATAAATTGACCTTTAGTTCATGGAAACATAGTAGGTGCTTCTGAGAAGTTGTAGTAACATATGGCTAATGTCATCAGAAATGACTCAGGATATTTTTTAAAAGGGGGAAGGAAGCAACCACAGACAGAGTTTGGGAAATCATAGCAAGCCTGTTGCAATACTGCATTTTTAGTAAGTAAATACATTAAAGATATACCACTRTTTGATCTGTAACATGATTAAGTCCTGGTTCTGATTAATGAGGTCATACACAAGAGAGGATTTGACTACATGTCTTAAAGGCTTTCTTTAAAAGTMTTTTTAATAAAATGCATCATAGATTTACTCTCAACAATTGGGTTATTTCACAAGAGAATAGGGGTGATGCCATACTCTGAGGCCCTTTGGTAGTTTTATAGAAACTAATTTGGGCCATCAGGGAACACACATGAAAACAAAAGAGTGGGTCATTGCTATGGCTTCTATTATTAACAAAAAGTTCAGAATGATCAGTATTCCTGCAGAATCAATAGCAAAATCAGTCGCACATAAATGATACTCAGGTCTCCATCAGCAGGACTAGAGTAACCATACAAAAATTTTTTTTAAATATATCTGAAACTGCTTGTGCCATTGCGCCTGAAACTTACGCTATTCAGAGAAACCAAATGCTACACTTGAAAACCTTAGTGTAATCCTTAATGTCAAAAGAAATATACTGATGATACAAGACACTTAGAAACTAGTGTACACTTTAAATCAAGTTTAGAAATTGTGATTGTGGCATGGCTTTCCTGGCTGCACAGTTGGTTCTCCATGTAAACCCTGGCAAAAGGTAAATTTAACATCACAATTTAAAAGGAACTTAAAAAAGGAGTTCTTTTTAAAA
>QMIH01000098.1:826886-838991 GCA_003987875.1 Clarias batrachus
TTATCACTGAAGCTCCAACACACCAAATTGTATCTCAGTTAAATTGTCTATATTGTATTTGAATATGTTTTCTAATCGTTTGATGTGCATGAAATATTTATTTATGCAATTTTTAGTTAGAAGTGTCACGCGTACGCAGGATATATAACGTTCTAAATAAATCTGTAAATATATCGCAGTTTTTTGGAGCTGAGATAACAAGCCTAACAAGAATAAGCACACACCTACACACCGTGGTAGAAATAATCTGCTCAGAATCGTTTTTGTTTAAAGTGCCACTCAACAGAATCAGGAGAATGTGACGCATTAAGTGTTATAGTTTGGACCAAAMGATTTAACATCAGAAATGAAGGCACAGGTTATTTTCTAATGATTTAGTACACGTCCATCTGTTTGTACAGTGTCGGCAGATTAAGATTCAATTATGTTTCATATCTACAATTACAGTGAAATTATTTTCTTTTTTTGGATTTTCCTGTTAGGAAGCTGGGGTCAGAGCGCGGAGAGAGAGCCAGGAAACACCGCCCCTGGAGCAGATAGGGTTAAGGTCCTTGCTCAGGGGCTCAACAGTAATAAC
Source organism: Clarias batrachus (assembly GCA_003987875.1). Taxonomy (NCBI): domain Eukaryota; kingdom Metazoa; phylum Chordata; class Actinopteri; order Siluriformes; family Clariidae; genus Clarias; species Clarias batrachus. The sequence goes on from QMIH01000098.1 coordinate 827,464, forward strand.
ATGGCGGTGCTGGGGCTTGAACCCCAACCTTCCAGTCAGATCCTTAACTGTTTGAGTCCATATATCAATACACCGACTATTCACACACTTTCCTGTATGTGCATCCATCTGTATAATTGTACATCCATATATTCACTAGACCGTCTCTTCATCTGTCTGTCCATCCACATGTTTGTCCACATGTTCATTCCAATTTCTGTCTGATTGTTTGCCCACCAAAATGTTTTTGTCCAACCAACTATCCACATGTTTGTTTCCCCTACACATTACATGTATGTTCACTCATCTGGTTACATGTTTGTCTTCTTGTTTCTTTACATCTTAGTCTTCCTGTCCGTCCTCATTCTTGTTCTTCAGTCTGTCAGCATTTTTGTCTGTCCATCAGTCCCCATGTTCCTCTGCATATCCATACACATATTTGTTCCCTCACCAATCYGTCCACATGCTCATTTGTCATCCCCTCCGTTTACATGTACCCGTCCATAAGTTTTTATTTGTCTCCCTTCATATTTGTTTGTCCTTCCATCTGGCTAAGTGTTTGTCCTTGTTGATCGTTTCTGTCTGTCCATTATTGTCCTCACATTCGTCAACTCCTGCCTTTTATCCATCCACATGCTTGTTTCTCTCTCCCTCTGTTCTTACTGTACAGTATGTTTGTCCCTTCATCTGTCTGTCTGTCTAAACACCTGTGCATACATGCATAGATAAATACCTGATTACAGAGATTTTGAACCAGAATCTGTACACAAAACCAAGTATTGCTAACACAGTCCGCCATCATTAAAAGGAAATCACAGCATCCGACAAACCTGCAATAACAATTAGAAATAATTTCCTCTCTGTTGTAGTTGTTTTTCCACTTGAGCACACAGAGCTTTCCTGCTGGGCATGGTGCTATTTTCTTATTTTTTTGTGGCGTTTGTAAGAAACAGGAGGAACTAATGTTTATGCTATAAAGGGGAGTGTACTTGTGTAGGAGTGAACACAATGGCTCCTGTTCCTCTCTGCTCCTGTGGGAACAAGGCCTCGCACCTGCATGCAGTGTGGCTTATATGGTGGCTTATATACTAGAGCCAGGCGTTCTCATGCARTGCTGAGGAGAAATGTACACACACAGTACCRGGTGCACCRTMCCTTCATTCTCTTTGTGTGAAAATATGAGGAATCTTTGAAAAGTAGGGRCTACTCATATGATACGCCATATGATAATACTCGATCATTATGGTGGTCGTATTAACGCATAAGATTACAATAAAAGCCTAGACTATTTTCCTGAAATTGTCAGTAGGGTTTAACGAGATATGATATGAGATATGACATGATTTCTTTTATTGCTTTTAACATCAGTTAGAGGAGCACTTTAACCAACTAGACAGATTTTGAACATTAAGTTTGGTATTGCTTCATTTTTCTCGTGCACKGTGGTGTAGTGATTAGCATTGGCGCCTTGCACCGCCAGGGTCCGGGTTCGATCCCCGGCCAGGCTCTATTCCYGTCTSTGTGTGCATGGACTTTGCATGTTCTCCCCGTRCTTGGTGGGTTTCCTTCGGGTACTCCGGTTTCCTCCCACAGTCCAAAGACATGTAGGTTAGGCTAATTGGTGTTCCCAATTTGCCCATAGTGTGTGAATGAGTGTATGTGTGTGTAATATGTGTATGTGTGTGCCCTGCGATGGATTGGCACCCTGTCCAAGGTGTACCTTGCCATGTGCCYCAAGTCTCCTGGGATAGGCTCCAGGCCCCCGTGACCCTGAATACAGGATTAAGCGGTATARATGATGAGTGAGTGAGTGAGTGTTCCAGTAATTCCAAAAATGTCTTCAACAATCGGTACAMAAACATCCAAACTTGCTATAAGTTAAGAACCAGGTCTACGTCCTTCACTCCAGCTGTCGCTTCTGACTACATTTGTAAAATGTCTTTGTGATAAAWRAATGACTTGGGGAAGAAAAAGAAAAAAAGGTCCTATAGGAAGCAGGTGCAAGAAAGCGCTGCCTTATAAATGGGGCAACCATTATATCAGAGCTGCTAACATCAAAAACACACCTGCGTCCTAAATGGAATCATCACACAATCCTGTAAATGATTATTTCCATATACAAGGTGCAGCTTGTATATTAATGGCTCTTAATATATCCCACATTACCAACATGTTTGGACATTATTGATCATCTCAGGTTCTGCTCTATCCCACTTTCCTTTTTAGATCATCTCGCTTTTCTATGATTAGCGTTCTCTCTGCCTTTCTTGAACATCTCGCTCATCCAGCATTCGATCAAATGTGTCCCTGGCCTCAGTGTGCATCCCAAGAAAGACGCTTCCAAGATTCTTGATTTAGAWGTACGCTTGCTGTGAAGTGTAGAAACTGTCACCTCACTATTCCTAGCGCTTCCTCCATGATGAGCTCAGTGTTAAATGGCCTTGAGTGCCAGTAGTCTRTTTGTGCACATGTGAGTTGTGAAACCTATTTTTAAGCTTTATTGCAATGACATAAGAAGCTTAGCACTCAGCTGTGCATGGAGAACAGTTGTATTCCGTAACTATTCTGTCCAGAGCTGGATCCTTGACAGCACACACACACCTTTGGCAACGTGTATGCAAGTACATGCATACTCCTTTCCTCTTCTTTATTAAGTCAGTTATGAGAACAGAGGACAAATATGTAGGCAAATCAAATATTGTGTTGTCACCAAGTCGAAGGGGGATGGGGTCAAACACAATTTTATAATCAAAAGAAAAGCTGACATGGTGACATCCAAACCAAAATCTGTACAGCTAAAGTACAGTACGGTGAAAAAACCCTTCAACCGTCACTCATCTCTTCTTATTTTGCTTCCAAAGAGCCATTTATTTTTTGTGCATTTTCTTAAAATGTAGTCTGGAGGCTTCCTGAAGGACTTTTTTCCGCTCTCATTTTCTATGACCTATGAATCATTTAAGCAGATAAGCATAAACACTTGCAGTGAGAAACAGGTGGAGATGATGACACATAACCAGGCTGGAAATTAGTATATTGGTGCTGCTGAMTGCCGAGTTGTTGGAACTGACGAGAAGGGAAATGAGGTTGTATAATCGAGTCTTGAGGCACTTTGCAACCTGCCGCAGTACAACGTTTGTTCCCATTGCTCTAATTTAATCACCGTCATTTAACTGAATGTAATATGAAGGAATTATGGGTGGAACAAGACTTTTGCACAGTACTGTTGCTCTTAACTGGGAAATTCAGGAAGAAACTCATAACTTTAAAGTCTTTTTTATGGGCAGTCAGGGATTCAGTTATCTGAATGACTATTTTTGGTTCCCTACGAACATCTCTTTAACCATTTGTATGTTGCAGCCATAAAAACCATAAAGATGCTTCCGCATTTCTGCTGCATATGTTTTCTGTCAGAGTGGTAAAAGATGCATTAATCGAAGTGTTGCATGTCGAGATTCCTCATTAAAAAAACAAAAAAAAACATTATTGATGTGGAATCTTGAATTAAACTAAAAGGCGTATGCTTAGACTGTATACATTTTGTTTTTCTACTGAGCATGTTTGGTACCGTTTAAGAGAGCTGAGTAAAAAAAAAAAAAAAAGGAAGATGATTTTTAAAAATTAATTAAATAGGCAATTGTACAAAAGATTTTAATCTAATGCTTATATTTAAATAATCTCCCTCCCATCTTTATGTGAAAACATAGTCCATAATCATGTTTATACCGAGCAGCCATCATATTTAAACCATCTGCCTGATATTGTAGCGGAGATCTCCTTTGGGTTCGTGTGAGATAGAACAAGAACACCCCACAAGACTTGCCGTTTTTTTTTTTTTTTTTGAAGATGCTCTGACTCAGCCGTCTAATCTTCACAAAAGAAGACCGTCTAGTCTTGTCCTTGTAAAAGTCGCTCAGATTCGTAGATTCGCACACTCGCCAATTTATTCATACACTTAATTTATATTACATTTATAATTCATGCAAACCGACTTCTGTCCTTTCTGTCTTTTTGGAATGCATTTAATTCGTCAAGATTTCAACAGATGGTCCGGTGAGATTTTCCAAAATGTATATAAAGATGTGTCAGTATGATTTTAATGCAGCTCRACTCCGAGGCTCTCATCAGTAGTTTCTTGTCCAGCACACTGTGAAATTACAGCAGGTGTGTGTGGAGATAAGAGAGCATACAGGTCTTTACCTCCTGGCCTTTTACCACACTCTCTCTCTTACACACACACTCTCTCACACACACTCTCTCACACACACTCTCTCTCTCACACACACACACACCTCCTAAAATTTTGTTATTTGATGGTGTTAGCTACGAAGGGCGGTCATAAAATTTGTATTAACCTATGAAAAAAAAAAAAACATTTGCCCAAACTGAACCGAGTCCCTTCATGGACCTTTCTTCCTGGTGTCGTTCCTTATGATGGATCAAAACCCAACATGGCGCACCCGGCTGAAAAAATTGACGTTCACCTTCTTCATGACAGCATGCCAGGCCGTTCAGCTCACGAAACAGTGAGCGACTTGGGGTACGAAATTCTGCCTTACCCCACACACACTCCGCCGACCTCGCACCCAGTCACTTCTTCCTCTTCCATCATTTAAAGAAACCACTTCGCGGCAGGTGTTCGACGACGACGAGATGATAACCGAGGTGGTACTTTTCCTTAATTTAGAGAAGTGTCTCGTCTTAGACTAAGCTCATAGATAACGTTGCAATACCAACTTTTCTGACTGCTTCTTGTAGTTAGCTAGTTGGTTGTTTTAGCTAGTTTTGTTAATTTATGTTGCTAATTTATGTGGTATGTAGCGTAGCACATTGGTCCTGGAGGAACGTCGTTCTCGCGAACTGTATATGGTCGAAATGACAATAAAATCTGAGGTGACTTGATTCTGTTGAAGTGGGAAACTCATTCCACCCTCTCGGTACCAATAAATATAATAAATTTACAACAGTTAGCGCTGAGCAAGCAACAAGAGGCTTTCCATTACTGAGGGTATGCTCAAGGGGAGTAAGTGGAGACATGAAGAGAAACTTACGAGTGTCCACCACATCCATGCTTGATTCTCTTCCTTTTTTTTGACTACAAAGTGCCAGTAAGAATTTAAAACCGCTTCCACCACTGTTAATTACACAGTCGGTCACTAACTGTCGATTAAAGAATATGTCTTGGCGGAGTAAAATAACTGGTTAATTAAACATAAAAAATGACAACAAATGGTGTTTGTTGAACTGTTGTATAAATGCAATATCACACTCGAGATATCTTCAGAACTCGATCAACAGCCTCCTGCTTACGGCCACATCGCAGCCATGCTGATAACCAGTACATCAGCACTCTCTCTCTCTCAAGTGATATTGCTTAATTAGATGTGTACAGTGTTTCTTTTTTTATTATTTTTAATTAACATGTTTTGTTAATATAAATAAAAAAAGTTAATCCCAAGTTATTGCTCTAATTGTTTTGGAGTCTGTCTAATTAATGTAAATGTTATATGTTTACAGAATACTTATTTTTTACTTTTAGGAGTCCAAGTGCTTGTGACACAATGTGGGTCCAGTTTGTGTTTTGCATAGCTAACACATGTGTAAGTCAAGAGGTCTCACACACAATGGGAGGAAATGACCTCATCGCGTATCACTTCATGTAGTTGGGGGATTGGTTGGACTGCGGTTTTGAATCCATACACACACATGCACATACTACTACACACTGGCAGTACATGTGTAACCTTTCCAACTTCGCTCTGATCTCTTCGGAAGGTTATTGTCTAGAGGTGGTGTGGCTTTGACTGAAGAACAGCATGATGGATGAGCAGAAGAGAGAGAGTGAGAGACCTGGAGAGTTTCCATTAGTGTGTTTGTGTCAATGTCGTCCGTCATGATGAATGAATAGAGAGAGAGAGAGACTGTGCTGGCGTTTCACTGCACCAATGAGATTGCTGACTGCATGACTCAAACGAAACAATGATCAGAGTCAGCGTGTTTGTGTGGTCTCGTATTAGTCCAAGTCCATCTATTTCGTCTCTGCACGATACTTAGTTTTCAGCATTGCGTCATCTAGGACTCTGTGCAGATCCCTGACTCCGACTCATGCAGGAGTCCTAACAGGCTGGCTCGTTATCATATGACCTCTGTACTGCCAATGTGTCATTAGTTTACCATCAGAGAAGGTTTTCTTTTTGCATTCAGAGTCGGGAAGAAGGTTCCTTCAAATCTCGAGCAGGTAGGAATGAAGAAATGTGCCAGATGCGAAAAACTCCCCGAGGCTGTGTTGACACGCAGACATTTTTCTGTCTGTCTCAAAAGATTCATTCAGCCTTCGCATTTCAAATGCACTGTTTTACATGTACAGTAGTTTCAAATATTAGTCGTCTTCCTGCTCAGAATTGAATCACACGACATATTAAATAGTTTACAAACGTGTAAAAGCGATCACAGGAAATCTTTAGATTTAGCCTTAGATGCCGTTTAAGATGACTTGTTTTGCCAGCATGACGGTCAGTGAGCATCATAAGTAAGCAGCACCGCTTTTAACTCGCACGCCTGCATGTCTTCTGTAGATCTAAACGATTGTGTCTGAGCCAAAATACCTTCTTTGGTCATGTTTAAATTTTGCAGCACAAATTAAATGATGCTACAGTACATGAACATCACTTCTTCAATCTTATCAGAGATTCCGACTTAGCTGTTGTATATAGACGCTGATCGGATAAGAAAGGCTTTTATATGCTCAAAGCATTGCATCAGAATGTAACTTTTTTTCCCCTCCGACATGCTCAAAGTGGTTCAAGCATTTAATCTGCAAGAAATATAACCGAAGAAGAAGCAGTCTTGTTCTCATTGCATGGGGCTCTTTGGGTGTGGGGTGCTCGTAGTGACTGATGATGGTTTCATTTGACCATGAAGATGGACTTGGACTCTGCAGGCAGATTTTTGCTCATGACTGCAATCGCTCAATAGTTTAAGAATTCCCACAAACAGATTTGTATGTGAGCCTCCAACAATGAATATTAACTTCAACACCGTTCCCTTATACTGCACACAGAATAACCGCAAATCAGTCCCTGCTTCATCAAGCCGAGATCACCCTAATGAGGACGGGTTCCCTATCGAGTCTGTCTCAGCTTAGGGAGTTTTCCGTGGCTGCCATCTCCCCGGCTTGCTCATCAGAGACAAATTGATATTTATTACATTTTTGAAGGATGTAAAGAAATGCGTATGAATTATAATGACCATTTTTCCCCCCTACAAATTCCACCTTCTGCATTATGATTGGTTACAAGAATTCAGTCTCCTCTATTGATTGGTTGGCTGGTATACTGCATGTCAATCAGTGCTCCTTCCTCAGCCTACGACCCAGTGGTGAAAAGTATAGACTGGTAGGCCTCCGAGTGGCGCAGTGGCAAAGTGCTCACCGTATCATCTGGAGATCGTGAGTTCGATTCCCGGGTGATGCTGTAACCTCTCGCAGCTGGAGGTCTAGAGCTCTGAATGGCCGAGCTCTCTCCGAGGGGAGGGATAAGAGGTACTTGGTGCTCCAGCATTAATCACAGCTGTACAGCCAATCAGGGGCGCCTGTGAGCTCACGCAAGCAGAAGGAGAGGAGGAGCTCGCTCATGCACCCCCAATGGTGCACTATTAAATGGTGCATGAGCGAGCAGTTCAAAAAGATGCGATTGGAGGAAACGCGTCCCTCGGCCCTCCCTACTGAGTGGTAGGTAGTAGCTGTGGTAGCCCCCTAGTGACGGGGAGGAATTGGACATGAATTTAAATTAGGGGGAAACGGGGAAAAAAAATAGACTGGTGGAAGAGAATTGTTCTTATGGAACAGAAGCAAAATATTTATTCCTGGAAACTTTACATCTCTTAATGGGGCAAAAATTTTGCAGAAATAATATTCATTCCAACAAGAGAGAAACGATCAGATCAAGTGTTTACATTCTGTACATTTTTCTGTTGAGTGAATTATCAAGGTTTACACCACCATCTTTCATTCCTACTGAAAATTAATTCAGATTGAGCCAGATCGGTTCAGACTGTTCAGATTGAGGTGTTTACATGAGGCGTTTTTATTCCTATTTGGCTAGTGTTCCCACTATTAGTGAAATATCAGTCTATGTAAATGCACATTGTGTAATTTAACCTGGATGTTTCGCTTGCCTGGTTTGGCGTGTTGCTTCACATACTGTGTCCAGCCTTAATGCTGGTACTTAAACTTAATGTGCAATTTGTTTGGACACAGTAAATGAATGTGTCCTTGTACATACATAGTTACAAACAAGTGGAACGCTGTGCTTTAGCAGAACCGAGTGAGCACCAGCTGACTAAACTAATACAGCTTCTCAGTGTGGACAGCTAGTACTGTATATGACTGCAATAGATGTCTATTTCCACTAGGTCTAATAGTTTTGTACAGTAAAAGCAGTCGTGGGTTTTTTTTTCTGTTTAAACACACTTAATATTAGTATAATGTTAGCGTCATCTACTACGTCTAAGAGAGAGAGTCTTTCTATCATTAGAGCCTCTCAATGTTTACATCATGCTTTGTGTAATGGTCATAATACCAGGAATTAATGCTGTTAGTGAAGTATTTATTTTTGTCCCAGCGTGTGTAATGCATCTGCCCCGGTGACCTGTCTCTTCCTTTTTAAGCTGATTCGGTTACAAAAGCCAGTGTCATTTCCCGCTAAGATTTTAAAAGACGAGTAAATACAGTAACACTGATGCAGATCAGCGTCAACTAAATTGCCTAATTCCACCCCCCACCCCACCTCTGTCTGATGAGACGATCCTCAGTGTAAATGAGATCCTCTGGGGCGTCTGCACACACCTCATCTSCCGCTGACACATCACCATCTCCACATTTCCCAACAAACCTGTAGCTTGTGACTCAGCCCTGCTCGGACCCTGTAGTTAAGCCAAAGTGAGTCACAGAGAAAGAGAGACACTTAATGGAAACACGAAAGCCGTCACTGCAAGACATCGTTAATGCTTGTCAGAATGCAGGGAGAGACAGAGTGGAGATTCTCTGGGTGGCCACGTGGTCTATGCAGTGTAAGTCACTGTCTCGCAGGATGACACGTCYGTCTCTCATTCTGCTCTCAGAAACACTAGAGCCTGTGTGAATGACCTGATCTCTCATCTGCATGACGGCACCTAGAATCTGCTGTGTCTGGTAAACCGCTCAGAATCAGTTCCCATCTTTATATTTATTATTAAGGCTTTTTGAAACTATTTAAAGTCGCCTTGCACCTCCAKGGTACGGGTTCGGGTTCGATTYCCGGCCAGGTCAGATTCCCGTCCCTGTGTGCATGGAGTTTGCATGTTCTCCCCGTGCTTGGTGGGTTTCCTCCGGTTACTCCGGTTTCCTCCCACAGTCCAAAGACGCRCAGATTAGGCTAATTGGCGTTCTCAAATTGCACATAGTGTGTGAGTGTGTGTACAGTATATGTTTGTGCACCCTGCGATGGATTGGCACCCTGTCTAGCCCTGTCTGTGCTGTCTTATATCCAGCCTATATAATGTATATAATAAAATTATATACCAGAAAATGTAAAGTGCTCGAGCCATCTACTAATACTCATAATAATATTAATAATAATTACTAATAATATTTTTGTAAATATTACTTCTAATTATTTTGAGTTTAAGCGTGGACTCGACTGGACTGGAGTGGTGGTGTAGGAGATTTTCAGAAAAATAAAATGATCGCTGTATACAAGATATGACATTTTAACAATCAACAGAAGTTATGCAGCATTTTAGTGTTTACTAGATTACTACTTGTAGTASTTTTTAATACTTCAAAACCTGTAAGAAATATAGCAGTTTGAAATGAATCACATTGTAACACAGTAAACATTGTGTGCTATTGTGTCTAATCCTAATGAAAATAACGATGAATTGAATCAAATTATAACAGTTTGCCTATGATTCACACCTCTACCTCTAACGTAAGTTGTAAATGAATGAGTAAGAATGCAAGAAAGAGGCGTGGCTGTCATCTTCGCTGCTCTTCAGGACTCTTCTTGGTGCCGTGAGATTCAAATGTCGAGTCGGAGTCTCTCTGAGACACCTCGGACCCTGTTCATGTCTGTGCTTAGTTCTGTATGATGGGATCATCCAGGACTGATGTTGTACTTCTAAGTAAATTTCATGGTAACCTTTACTGTATTGTTAATATTGTTTATATGGAGTGGACAGAGTTGCTTTGTTAAAGACTCGAGGGGTCTGCTGTTGTCAGTCTACATGCTTATTTACCTTTATCGCAATGTATACCCAAAGCCCAGAAYTATACAKGTACATCTTACGACCACTTTACTTATTCCGTGATCGTGACGTGATATTTGTCTAAGATACAGGGGATATCTGGGGATTCAGTAGTGAAGCCTGTTGAAGTACTTAACTTCTAGTTAAACCTAGCGAATTCCTCAGGGCTCCAGCAGAACTCGGCTCGGCCTCCCCACTGTCTGCTTACATGCCTCCGAGCTGTTTGGCTCTGCTGCTCTTTGCCATGTTACTGGCAATGCTGGGGCTGGAGAAACCCAGAGGAGGTTAAAACACAGCCAGTCGCCACTAGTGGGTGCTGTGGGTTTAATCTATAATCTCTATAATCAGAGATCAACTGCCTGCAGTCAGAGGCTCCCTGAAACAGATGAGCAGCAGCCCATGTGCAGTGTGTCTCTGGTCTCTGGGTCTCGCACTCACTCTCTGTCTCTGTAAATATCTACTGACGGCTGTCTCAGTGGGGACTAAGAAGGGTTTAGGAATGAAGAAGCGTTAAAGATTCTTCCCAGAGTTGTTAAAGGATTTTTTTTTGTGTGTGTATGTGTGCGTACGTGTGCGCGTGCGTGCGCGCGTGCGTGTGCGCGTACGTGTGTGTGTGTAACTGAATTTGAATGGATGTCGAGCAAAATGGTTAATCCTGTGGCATGAAAAGATGTAATATATTGAAACTGAAAACAGGTTTATGCTTAAATTCTCTTCACAAATGTTTGCGCTTYCGGTCCAGTTCTATCAATTTAACGAGTTTCTTCCATTAAAGAGAGCGCTGTATTTTCTTTCCCTGKTCCATGAGCACCTCTGAAACTGTACTTTTTGGTCTCTTGTCGCTCTAATGCATTAGACWGTCTTGTAATTACATTTGGCGAATCCTGCCCTCTGTTGTGCCTTGCTTAAAATAAAATAAAAAAGTGAGCTTAAATGTGCAGAACAAGCTGTTAATCCTGGACTGAAGCGAGTCCTGAAATGTTATTTATTTATTTATTTATTTATTTTTATTTATTTATTTTTTATTTTTAAGTCTGCATCTTTGGGAAAGCCTCCAGACTCTTCACTACTTTTAGGGCATTTTCACACTAACCACAATTGATTTGTACCGTTCCCAGGAATGATTACCTCCCTCACACACACACACACACACACACACACACACACACACACTCTCCCGGTGGCCAGCGTTTACATTATTCTTGGTCTCTATACTCAGGTACGCTGGTGTATTTAAACTCTCCGATACAGCAGGTGGCAGTATGCAC